>VZRI01006316.1:0-23765 GCA_013397515.1 Upupa epops
GGTTCTTCTCAATGTCATCTGATCATGGGAAAAGGGGCAATGGGTTCAAGCTGGAACAGATGAGGTATCTTACAGATTTCAGAATAAACTTCTTCCCAGGAAGTGTAATGGAGCATTGGAACAGGCTGCCCAGGAGGGTTGTGGAGTCTCCTTCTCTGGAGACATTCAAGACCTGCCTGGATTTGTTCCTGTGCAACTTGGTCTAGGTGATCCTGCTGTGGCAGGGGATTGGACTAGATGATATTTCGAGGTCCCTTCCAATCCCTATTGATTCTATGATGCTATGACTAACACTACGGCAGATCAAGCAAACACATGAACAAGTGCTAGAAAAAACCTGAAATATTAAAAAAAGAACAAACCAACACATTTTCTAACACTGTTTAATATACTTTCTGCAGTACTGATGCAGTACAAACATTAAATGAATTAATAACTTCTGGCTGAATTTCACTCAGCTACAGGGAGGGGATAATCTAATTAAAGAACACTGTTATCACTAACATCTAAAGAACCTAAAATGAGAACCCTATTTCTCAAAAAAAACATCTAACACTGTAAATGCCATGTCACAGCCAGTGAAATAAAGTATCATGGGAATACAACAAAGTACATAACAGCAGCAAAACCTCCTTTGCTAGGAGGGAACTATGGGGTTTTCCTTCCCTTCCTGCAGCTCCATGAAACCAGCTCAGCCTACATGCATTGCACAGCAGTGATGATCTGATGGGTCACTGAAATATTCACCATTTTCTTCAAGTCTGACAACAGTACTTTTGTTCTGAAAATACTAATTTAAACCACTTTAAGCTTAATTCAGATATTAGAGTATGCTTGGACTGTTATCAATACTCTAGATTATTGACTATGGAGTCGTTATTAATTCTGCCTTCTGATCTTACTGGAGTAGGAATACTTCTTTTCCCCCAAAAATCCAAATCAGGGATCTGCTTACCCCTTACTGCTGTTTGCTTTGAAAAACAGAGTGACAAAATCCCTGCTCAGCAGTTCAGCACCCTTCTAGCAGAATGAGAGCCTCTTCTCAGATGAGCCTATGAACTTAAGATGACTCAAATTATTCTACTACTTACTTACTCAAGGGAAAAAAAAAACCCTTAAAACTTTTCATCTCAGTACTCTTAACTCCCTGTCTTGGTACACATCAGAGCAGATTAATCTCACAACATTTTGGACATGCTTAAGTACAGACGAGTGAGTTTGTGCTCTCCACTTCCCTCCCTTCAAGTCAATGAACAGAAGAAAGCACTTTCAGGGCACGATTCATTATCTCCTAAAATAGATATTTAAGACAAGCGTGAGTCATATGACCTATTTGTGTTGACTAAAGAGAGTCTAGACAACTATCTCAAATATAGATATCTACACTGTGGAGGGTGTCTAAGTCTGGGCACACAAGTCCTACCCCATTGTGTGATTGTTTTGAACACTATTGTCCTTATCAAGGTGACACTGATCCTCTAAAATCAAATAGCATGGTATGGAGGAACCTGGCTGCATTTCGAATCTCAACAAGCAGCAATCAGATCAAATGCATGAAGCCACTGATGCTATTTCTGTATTCTGAAAATAACCAGGTTTAAAAGAAAGAAAAAGAGATGGGAAATGTTATCCTGTGTTGTATAATCAACTTTGGCTATGGGGCTGTTATCTAACCTCACCCACAGCACAGAACACAACCTCAGAAGCAGAGAAATACAGCAAATGTCACAACATGTTTCTCAAAAACATTCTCTTCACACCAGTATTTCAGAATTCTCTGCTGATCATTTCTCTTAGGCTTTATTACACAGCTATTCCAAGAAACTAATATACGTGCAGAAAATAAAAAGCAGGTACTGCACGACTAAATGACTCCTGGCCATCTCAGATGAGAAGGCATGTTCCAGGGTACTTCTCATTCAAGAAGGTGACCAAAATTTAGTGTAGGCAAGATCAGAGCTTATCTTTTACCTTACTGCTAAACCTTAATCTTTGTTACAAAGAAAACCGAGTTGTCATTTTCCATGTAACACCTCTTTCCTAGCACTTCCTGATCCCAAAGATTCAGTGATTCATCACATTATGATGGGTGGATGGTTTGCAGAATTATTTTTTAGGCTATCGACTGTCTTTCGTCTTTTGGAAAAACCTGTGAGCCTACTCCTGGTCTAATGAAAACATAAATGAGTTCATTAGGTAGGTAAGTAAACACTGGAAAAATGATCCCAACACTTTTACACCTTATACTGACAAAAAAGCTCAAAGAAAATGAATGCCTCTCTATTCTAAATCTTTATCAAATCACTAAGTGACTTGCCTCTTTATTTATATGAATTTAATTATTTCCAAAGATGCTTTTTTCCTTGGAGCTACCATAAAATAACACTGTAATTTGTACTGCGCTGGCAAATGTTTCTTTTTTAATGACAAATCACCTACAGTCTCAGAACGAAGCTGCATCACGGTCACTGCCCTTACAAGATACTGCACTACAGTTACTGAACATGTTACATTAATCATAGAATCTGGCTGCTGTCTCAAGAAATGATGTTTAAAGCCTTGATGAATGAGATATTAAGAAGCTTTGTCACTGCCTATGTATTTATTTTAACTGTGCAGCTACCTAATCGTTCTACGAGCTCAAGAGAAATCTTGTCTGCTAGTTTTACAATGGGAAATCAATAATAACCCTCACTTTGACATCTGTCTCATTTTAAATGTGCTTTAATAAGCAACTAGAGGTGTTGAGAGCATAATTCTACAACTAATTCCCAAGCAGTAACTATAAGAAATTTGCTACTTGTCTATGACTCATGAAAAAATGGTGACCTTTAAAAATAATTGTTTATATATTTATATGTATCTTTATCTATCTATATATATTTATATAAAATCACAGTATCTCAAGCACCTTGGGCTGGAACAGAGGCGTTCTATTCCTCACAACTTATTCTGATTATATAATAATGCTTTCTCACCTTGTCTTATCTCAACATTTCCTATGGACAGCATGTTAAAACCTACCAAGTTTATCAGATAAAAGTCAGTAATAATCACCCCATAGCTGGACCTTTCTGCTCAAAATAAAGGGTCTATTATTAGTACCAGTGCAACTGATACTATCCTAACACATAGATGGGATGTGGGATCAGAATCCTACACTCCTAGAAGTCATTGCCTATCCCGACTCACAAGGTCCCTCCACACTTAAGAATTCCAAGCTAAATAATCAACATGAAATGCATCTACTTAAGCCAGTTATGTTCTAGCAGTTCACTGATTACTGACAGTTACTATCACAATGCCTTTTCCCTCTTTCATTTAAACTGCTTAAACACAGTCTCCTTGCCCTATTTCATTTTTCCATTATCGGCTGCTAATCATCACAGGTCTCCTACACAAAGCATGAAACTTTTCAGTTGCCATGAAACAATGCTGGGAGCCAGCAGCTGTCACAGCAGCTTTAAGGTTGGTTTACGGCTGGTGATGCTGAAGAAAGCAACTCGATGACATACGTGAACTTAACAGGTAATTAATGTGGAGGCTCTATCCAGGATCCAAGCCAGAGGTAATGAAATCTAGGCTGAAAATTCCTGCAAAGATCACTTCTGCAAAATACACCTTTCTGAGATACAAACCCCTTTATCCAGCTGGTACAGCTGATGGGAATAGCTTACAATTAATAATACCTGGCCAAGAAATAATATATGAAACATACACTCCACACTTTTGTAAATGCTAAGGCCATCCCTATGAACAAACAGATCAGAGTATTGACCTCGCTGTGCTCCTGGCAGATGGTGGAAAGGGAAGAGGACGCGAGACAAGAGATCATCTGAACTGATGAGTCTCCCAACTTACACATCAGAGAGGAAGGAGTGAAGTGGGATTGCTCAGACTCAAGCGAGTGACTCTCTGAGTTTGCATTTTTCATGGACTTGCCCGCTGAATTGATGGAAAGAAACACAACATATGAGCAAACAAAGATGACGAAGTAGAGTGTGATCAGAATCCTCAGCAGGCACTGGCAGCAGGAGCGGCCGCTGGGACACGGCAAGGGTGGTGACCAGTGAGATGAAGAAGCAATGGAAGAGGAGTGGTGGGTGGAACATAACCTCTCCGCGTCACCCTCCTTTGTGGGAGCTGTATGAGGGTCAGGTAGGTGTGAAGGAAGAAAAGAAGAGAAGGCCAAAAACAAAAGGCTAATTTACTTACAAGCAACAAGAACGTACAAAATCTTTGAGTGCAAATAACAGCATCAGCGATGTAATTTTGGGAGGATGTGTGGGTGCCAGAGAACGGCTGATAAAGTTGTAGACATAAATGACTGTTCAGATGCCAGCGTAGGTTTAGCCCTCTATCCAGTAGTGAGACACAGAGAGTTCTGAAAGAGCTTTTTAGAGAATTTTCTTAGAAATGGGAAGGCTTATCTTCAGGAAGGTATGTTCCAACATGGGTTGGCTGAAATAACTTTCTACTGTTAAATAAAATACAAACAGGTATAAAATGACAGGAATTAGCACAGCAAAAGAAAACATATGCCTCCTACATGATTAATGTTTCAAAGTGACACACATTACTGATGCATTAACTAGCAAAGACAAGCCAAAATCTACCTAATCTGTAAATGCCTCACAACTAAGCAAATTTCCCCATTGGGAAGCATCACTCTTCCAAGTGAAGTCACAAATGGTTAGCATCAGAAATTTATGTTAGCAAGTAACTTGAGCTACAGCTTCATGTAATGTCAGATTCAAACTCCAGAATTAGCTTATTCCTTGGATCATTACAGCTTGATGTTGTTTTCCAAGCACTGTTTCTTGTAAAGAACAATGTTTCAATCCTAGAAGATGTTAATGTACTAATAACCAAGACAAAGTAACAGACACTAAGATTCTCAACAAATAACAAATTAATAGTCACATTTTACTGTCTTAAAGTAACTGCCTTCAAAAGTGAAAAACAGGGCAAGATTCTGGTGTGTGAGAATACTGTGTGCATTGCCTGGTACATATGAGCTAAGAATCTGTTTCTAGAAACACAGTTATAGTAGTTGATTGAAGCTGATTTTGTTGTTTTTTTAAACTGCTGCCTCTCCTTAATGACTTGACATTTGTAATGCTTTTTACAGACACTCATACACACACGGGCTCCCACAGAGAACATAAACCCACAACTGGGAGGGAGTTACTGTATTCCACACAGATCTCTCATGCAATCCACACAACTTGAAGAGTCAAAACAATAAAAAGAGGAAGACCACCTGATGCAGAGGTTTTTAAAGTCCTTTATCATAAGGTGAGAAACGTTCCTTTTACATTTCAGCTCTGGTGACAACTCTACATTGAAAATCTGCATAAAACCCTGACAGTTGGTCATCAGAGACTTCTCTTTGTTACCTCTGAAATCCTTCTCTCCCTGCCATTATGTTCAGCTTAAGCCAGGAGCTGTTCCTGATCAGAGAACAGCTTTCTTGGTGTTGTCACATTCAGAAGTCAAGCTTAGTGTAGAGGGAGACTGCTTTCTCTAGATGTTTTGCTAAGCATGAGGTTGGAGATCGTAACAGGAGTCAGGAGCTGCCTATTCCCTGAATCAGCATAGAAATTAGACCCCAGGGGTACTGTTTAATTTATAATAAAACAATTGGAAAAGCAACCTCCAGTGGGAAGACTGGAAGTGCAAAATGAATACTAAAAGGTGGAAAACAAGCAAGCTTGCAAACAGTAATCAACTGTGCCTTCTTTAAGCAAAGTGAATGTACTTCAGCTCCTCTGTCCTCAGTCCCCTGAAAATACTTAACACTCACAATGGCTCACCCTGTTTACATCCTCTGCATTACTATCAGGCAGCAATGGGTCAGGAATCTACAACTAACAGAAAATGTTATCTGCTCAACATTTTATAAGTGTCACTAAGCTACAGCAAAGCACCTTGTTTCTCAGACCTGTGGGCACTGCAAGATCCTGTTCTGAGAATAAAGTACATCACAGCTGTCCAGGCTGCACTATGATACTATGGAATCATACACAGCAGTTAGGAAAAATGTTTGTATAGTTGTTTTTTTCATTTCTCAACCTGGCAATGCTGGTTTATCAGACATGCACAGGACCTATTCTACCGGTCAGGAACTGAGCACTTAGGTTGTTGGATACAACATATATATGAGGAGAGACTGAGGGAGCTGGGGGTATTTAGCCTGGAGGAGACTCAGGGAGGAACCTTATTTTATTATTTTTAAATAATAAAAGATTAAAACAGTATATGGACAGAACAAAACAGAAACATGCAAAAACACTGGCATCTGAACAGAATAAAGATTAAAATGGTGGCATAAAGAAAAGCAAACTCCAAGCCACAAACACATACAAAAGGTATGTAAACTAAGTAGGAATTACAAGCTAGTACTATTACTACTGAAGCTAGGATCTCAGTTAATAAGCAGTAACTTTATAGTCTTCATCCCAAATCATCACAGCAGATAGTGTTTTGGGAAAAGGAAAATCACTGCTAAGTCTGAAACGTTTGAGAAGTAACACAGAACACAAGAGAATAAGGGTTTTTTAAACAAGTTAAAAATAGTATTTTCTTCTAAGAGATTCATTAGCAGTTTCTGCAGTTAATGACCTGATGAAACTACAGTCACATCACTCACAGAATTCCTTCTCCAAACGTTTCAAGCTCAAAATCGTACCTTTGACATCCTCATCTTCAATGGTTGTATTGGAACTCTCCGTGGATTCCTGTTGAGAGGCAAATATAAGTGGGATGTATAAACCAAGCCATGGTTTATTTATGTGCCTTAGGAGACCACAGTTAGTTACAGACATCATGCAAAGCCTTGAAGCAGGGTAGGATGTCATTCACAAACAAGTGGGTACACACCAATTACAACATTTCCACTCAAAACCACCTTCAGACACCAGCTGGTCTTGATGGCAGGGAACACTAATGTATTTCCTTCTGTCTATTGCTTTGGGAAACTTTGATTTTTTTTTTTGTGTCTTTAACATCCAGCTGCACAAAATCCAACTGCAGTGCTGTCTGAGTTACCTCAGCCGTGCAGGAGAGCTTGCTGTTTTAAGCCTGCTGGTTAAACTGTGCAGAATAAGTCATTCCATTCCAAACTTTTACCTATGCATGCTAAATTTCCAACTGTTTCTCTGCTTGTACTACAGATGCAATGTGCATTAGAACAGTGATTTTAAGGATACTGGGTTAGATTCTGTCACTTTTGTACTTATGATAAAAGTTTTTGGAAGGAGACAGAGGATTGATAAATATATAACAACTTTGAAAAATGGGGTTATCTTTGTAGTAGTACTACAACCAGTTGTGAGAGGAATGACTCATTTGTCAGACAGTTGCCACACTGTTAAAAAGGCAAGCCATAGCGTACCTTGGTCTTTCATGAATTACCAAAGCCATGAAATATTGCAGGCAAATTCAACAGGGCCCTGTCAAATCTAATAGTTTTCTGAAAGCTGGAAAGCTTTTAAATTTGTATTTATTTTTAACCTGAACTTTTTTAAAAGTGGAATCAATATAAATGTATTTTTTAATCACAGTTCGACAGCAAAAGGATTAACTGGTCTATTTTATATAAGCTAGGGCTGGTATTTAACTCTTAAAAGGATTTTACAATTAAATAATCAAAGGTAGATTTGACAGGCCCTTTATTGACTGTCCTAACAAGGCTGAACCAAAAGAATGTTCAAAATTGTTAATGCATTACTCAGATCTTGAAAAAACCCCAAACAAAACATACATGCATTCATAACAATAAAACCACGTGAATGAATTCACACACAAAGATGAACCAAATGAGTGCCCATGCTTTTCCTGAGCTGGCTGGTGTTATGACATTTCACTCAACACAGCTGTACCATGCTCTATCACTTACAATATTAGATAAGGTATTTACAAGTGAACACCCACCCCTGCCCACATGAGTTGTGAACACCATGCACAAGCTCACACCGCAGATGTAGCCTTGTAACACTGAAGCATCCACTCCAGTAGCCATACTACAAGGAACAGCCTTTCAGACAAATTTATTGGTAACTGTCCACATTAAGAAGTTTGCTTGTTTGGTTTTGGGACACTGAGCATCGTAATGGCAGGGACTGTCTAATAAAGTCAAGTAGATGTAGTCAGGTCAATATTTTGTCTGGGTTTTCTGGTCTTCAGTGGATGTCACTGATCAAGATCAGACTCGTGTTCAAACACAGGAGGTTCACTGCCTGCCAGTTTCAACTTGGAGGAAAGGGGGCTGCTGAACTGGTTAACGTGAAAATAAAAAGCTCAACATTCAACAGATGCAAGGTATGTAAAGGAATGGGAAACATAAGAGCAACACACACACCACTGATACTTTCATGCTTGAGAAGTGTCTGCATGCACTAATTCATCACTCAACATGAAATCCTTCTTGTATGAAACAGTAGTTAAGATTATATAATGTCAAGTCTTTTAAGTCAACACAGTGAAAACTTTGGTTGAAGAGTAAATTCTTTCCAGGAACCCCTAGGAACATGTGTTATATATAAATGATCATATTTTCTGTCCCTTTTCAAGTCCATGCATGAAAAAAACAAAACAAAACATGTTTTAGGAATCAGCTGCCAAACACAAACGTCACAATACACAACGAAAAGAGTGAAGAAAACATAGAATAAATCAAAAGACCTCTTTTGATCACTTGAAATGTTAACACATTTTTGGAAACTGCTCAGTGATGTTATGGAAGAAAACCAAAATACTGCGTAAAAGACATGTCACAATATGGTGTATCAGCATGCTGAGCAATAGCAAATGGGATCAACCAAAAGGACATCTTTATCTAAGGTGACAACTGCACATACAGCTCATCAGTATAATCTCACCATGCTCTAAGAGCAGCATTCTTTGGTTTGACTTAAGATTGCAGCATTTTCGGCTGAAACGAGACAGACACAATGCTTCCCGAGCCCAGCTGCATGGGGCATGAGCTCTAACTGCTACTGACTCCCCCATGAGCTTCAGAAGCTCCACAATCACCAGAACACAAATAGGAGATGGACACAGATGAGAACAGGCTCAAGAGACACTCGTGTAACAAATGCAGGAATGAGCTTTTCCTTGGTAAGATTCCTGGAATGGGCCTATTTTGTGGATGAAATGTGTGGTGCGGAAAAGAAAGATGGAGTTGATTCTTTCTGAATACCTTATTTCCATCAGGATTGTGGATTACTGTAGTTTGGGGCTCCTGAGCAAGAACAAAATAAAGAGAAAAAAACAAACAAAAGAGTTCCCATTGGTCAATACATTCTCATGAGCGTGAGGGAGTGCGACAGGCAGCTCACAAACGCCCAACACTGACAAGAGTTCAGACAATTGTTAACTGCTGCCAGAGGGTAAAACTGGATGTCTCGAACACAGATGTCCTCAACAGCAAGCCAGCAAAAAAAAAAAAACAACCCATCTTGCCTAATGCAGCAGCATGCAGAGACCTTATTCATGACCGGGGTAGGCAGGGCTCTGAAGCTCTGGAAATCTCTCCTTAGCACAAGCATATTCTAAATGCTTTGTGCATGTTCCTGTTGGAAGACTATAAATCACCTCTTTGGTTTAAACATGTTTGCTTGTATTAGTATTAAATGCTCAAATAAAAAGAGATATGAACTGATAATTACTAACTGCTGCCCTGACAGAGCAGCGTAAATGTAGGCAAGAGAGATATTTGCATCATTTTATTCCCCAAATCCTTTTCCCTTCAAGAAAAAGCAGATAAAGTTTGCAATGTCAGCTAGCATGAATTATGAGAAATATATGCCTCAGTGCCAACAGCACCAAAATATTCAAGAGGAAAAATCCCATAAACGTGAATTATCTACAATTTCAAAGGTACAACTAAAAAAATTAGGGTTTGCAGTGGCATTTGTATTTGTGAGACTGTGACACACATATGCTGAAGAAATAAGGGCTACTAATAAAAGCAAGACAAATTCATCCAATTAGTAACTTGTTCCTCATGGAGCTCATTAATGAGTAATGTCTCCTGCTGATTTAAACGTAAGGGATGCAAGCAAAAATGTTTAGTGCTAGATGTCTTTTAACCTCAGTGAAGACTTGCAAAATCCTGCTGAGTTTTAGGAGATATGGACTGACAATCAGAATAAGGTCTATGTTATGGTAGTCTGACAATAATCCCGTTAGCTGTCCTTGAGATCAATACTTACACACTCACACAGAGCAGAGAAGAATAACAGCTTGGGTTTAGGGGTTTTATTTTTGTTCAGCATCAAAATGATAGACACAGTCATCAGGCAAAGAGCAAAGAGCAACACAAAGCGCATTCGACTCATTTTCTGGCACAGCATGCAAAAAGAATCCAGCTACAGCTACACACGCTATGACTCCACCGCATCCAGCTTCCATGGAATGCTTTCAATTAATTAAACACGCTCTAATGAACTTCCTCACAAAAATATAAAACAGCACAATTCAAACAAAAAAGTTTCTGTCCAAACCCTGGGATTATTTTTAGGAAGCAAACCGAGTAAATGCATGGAAAAGCAAAAAAATAAAAAATCAAACAAAACCAAAAAAGAACAAACAGTAGACAGTCAAAAACTTCAAGATAGCATGAAAAGGAAGATTCCAGGTATACCAGCGCTGGGGTAGGAATATTTTCCTTGGGGCTGGTTACCACGTTGGTTTTGTTGTTTATCTGTAGGGTATGCAGAAAACAGAAAACAGGCCTTAGAACTCGCGGCTGGCATGGATATCGTATCTATATCTCTCTGTATAGAACATCCTCTATGCAGATATAGAGGTCTATAGCTAGATATAGATATGGAAATAAAGAATCACAGAAAGATGAATGTATGAACTTGAATCACCACTAACAAGAGATCCACTGGCTAGCTGCAGCTCCTCGGAACACACTAGCTTTGAGGTTTGAGATGCAAAGTTCTATATAAAGTAAAGTAGAGATGACTTCAGCTGGGACACTTAAGAGAACAGAGAGCCTTTAAGCAGGAGCTAATCACATGTAAGAGGAATAAAGAATTAACAGGGGTTGCAAGAAAGTCCTAAATAGCCACTGTGGCTTCTTGACATGCAACAGTATTAAATAATTGCACCTGCTTGTCCTTTATTGTCAATTACCTATCACTGCCACAATTAATACTGGATTATTCATAGCCTTCCAGAAAAGTATAGACTTGTTCTGTTGGCTTATGGAAATAGATTTTAATAAATAAATCAGATTCCAGAAGTGAATAAACACAACTGATGTGACCTGGTGCCCCTTCAGCTTTTTGGGTTATTTTTGGTGTTTAGACAAAAATAATGGGCAGCTGGGATTGTTTAGAGTCTCAAGAATCTTGCAGTAACTGTGCATCAGCCTCTCAATTTGGGTACCAGAATCTGAAAGCATTAAGGTTTCACTGCCTGCAGTCTTACTCCACAGATCTGCTTCACTTTACACATAAGTCATCATGTTAATTCTTAAATTACATCTCTACAAGACTTCACATTTTTTACTTATACAAAATTTTAATTCAAATTAAACTTAACCAATAAATGTGAAGGAACTGCATTCTTTAAATCCATTTTTTATGAACTGGCTTTCATAAATACAATGGTATGAAAAAAACAGGAATATTAAAAAGATTATGTACCCAGCTGCTTTTTACATACAGTAAGAAGACTGTAGCAAAACATGTTTGAAATACAGAGCTTTTTTTAACAAGAATGAAGAAAAAAAATAGTATGTGTAGTTTGATCATGTCTAATTTTAACAGCAGCAGTTCAAAGGGGCAAGGAGAACTGAAAGAGAGAGATAAATATATAATATATATTAATCATAGACACATACTGATCAAAAAACCCCTCTACTGAACTTTCCAGTTGCAGGACTTAATAGTAAATGTGCACAAAAAGATGGGAAAATGTCTGAACTTGTTTGGTTAATGCCTTTTTGTAAAAATATAACTTTTTCATTTAAGTAAATAAAGGTGAGGAATGTGGGGGTAGAAATGTGATGGTTTTTCTTCTAAAGCCTTTCTAAACCCATAAGAAAATGGCAATAGACTGATAAGCACCCATGGGAAGGAATGAAGGAGGAGGAAGTCCTAGAGTTAAGAACCAAACAGAGCTGAGTATGCAACACCTGACTTAAGAGTTAAACTCCTTGATGACTATAGTCTCAGAGGAAGAACTTGGCTTCTTTTTGTACTTTCTCTGTGCCAAGGGCTGGGGTAATGCTCTGAACTTCATGTCTTCGGCAGTTTTTCACGGTAATTTTACTCTGTTAGGGCAGCTGAGCTCTTGACTGCAGGAGCAAAGCCTGCAGCTCATCTTGCTTGGAATAGGTATAACAATACCAACAGGATTTGCATTAATTAATTACCTACTATGAATTTCCTTGTCTTAACAGGCCTTTACCTGCCTTGGAAGACTGTAAAATGGTCTTGCTAGTTAATGGCAGGGAATGCAATCTGAACCCTAAAGGTTATGTAGCAGTATTTGTGATAGGAACCACTGTCCCACATAAGATACTGTTTTTTGATTTAAAATCCAAGCTGACAGTGTTGTACAGCACAACGATGAAAAACATCTTTTTCTAACTAAGGGTCTTTCTACACAAATTGCCACTATGAGAAAATATGAGTCATTACTTAGTTCCAAGGGTTTAGTTTATGCCCCAAATTGGCCAAGTTATTGTCAAATAAATTTCATTTATCTGTTCACAATTAGGGCAGATGAGTCGAAGAGGTGTCTGAACTCCAGAGAGGGAGTGAGTAAATACCTTTGTGCATGAAGGCATTCATGGGGAGGTAGTAAGTATTAGCAAGTATTTAATGTATCAACTCACTCAGTTGGATATTTATGGGCCTGTGAGATGGGCCAAAAAAACCCCAACCTGAAATCCTTGCTCAGAAAAAAGCTTTAAAAAAATCCCCCATCACTTCAGTATATTAAAGTTCTGTAGGAGAATTCTGGAGTAGTGAGAATACATGATGTCACACCACATCCTTCAAACCAGGAGAAAAATCACTATATCAGGCTGTCTAACTGCAAGTTCATATTTTTACGACAACATAGTCAATAAAAGTTCACAAATAAAAGTGCCCAAACCAAAAGGCAGAGAGACATAAAGCAAAAACATGATGAGAGAAATGAAGACTTCACCAGATTTCATACAGTTCGATTCAGTAGTAGCTTTGTACAAGAAAAATAAAGAGATGTGCTAAATGAACGGTTGCGGTTACACACAGAAAACAGATAAATTAAATTGCAGTTCCAATTTTGCCTGGGTAAAGAGAGCAGGAGTCCCTGCTCCCTTGGTGAGAGTCCCATAAAAGCAAACAATATCCATTCCAGCTACTGCTGAAAACTGCAGGAAATACACTCAAAACTTGTTGGTAAGCTATGGAGGCTACAGCTACCACTCATAAAAGGAGAGAGCGAGAAAATGTAATCCAAAAAATAGGTAATTCTTCTCGGTAAAACCCTTTGAAACTTGGAGAGAAAGCAGCAATCAGCCTGGTCTCTTTCTCTCTCTTTGAACATATTTTTTCTCAATATATGAACATGCATGGGGTACTCTGCGTATTATTTTCTATCAGCAAAGGGAAATGACTCCTAAAAGAGGAAAATTTATGCATATGGAACAGCTACTCAGAAGTTGAATTGTGCGTAAGTGGTGACCTTCTACTCGCTGTGAAGAAGGTAAACTTTAATGCTAACGCATTGCTTGTCAAAAGCCGCTCTTAGGGCTGACACAAGCACAGAACAACCAGGCTCCACACAGCTTACAACAGATTAGAAAAATATTTTAAGAAATAGACCCTTAACCCTTCAAATGGCACTTGCATGACAGACAGGTAAAGCACACTTCACGTGTGGGACACTAGAAATACACCCTTTCTGGTGACCCTCATCCAGACACTGCTGGTGCTGATGCTCTGCCTCTGAATTCTATGTTGCCCCAAAGAACTATTTCCCTATATAACTACAGGTCTGCTCAGACTTCATCAGCCTTTTCAGCTTTCCAAGGGGAGCTGTACTTCACTATGGAAGGTATGGATGAGGGATTATTTGCCTTCTCTCTACCAGCAGCAGCAAGAGAAGCTGGCTGGGACATCACAGCTCATCATCACAAATATCTCAGAAGTCAGATGCAAAACCATAACACACAGGAATAGAATTAAGTTGCTGTGTGGGATCACAGAGGTCAAATGAACATAACACTGAAGAGCAGGCTGAGGTGGAAGAGAAGTTATTGAGATTGACTGTCAATTGGGACATCTTGTGACAAAGCCCTGAGTTGTGAAGGAAGTTAGTTGGAAAACCATTACAGAAAGGCTGTGAAATTGGGGGTTTTTAACTCCACAGCACCTTGGTCTGTGGTGGCTCAATTAAAGTGATGCTATCTCACTTTGCAATGTGGTTTGTGTTATTGTTTTATGATATTAATACTATTAGCTTTTAAAACAAGGAGGTTTCAAGAATTAATAGCAGGCTGTTGCAAGATTACTATTTACTTACTATTTTTATTTACTAAAGTCAGCTGCATTGGCCAACGTTACAGCTACTTTTTAATGTTTTCGTTATGTTCCCAGGTTAAAAAAAAAACAAAACAACACATAAAACTTGCTTGAGAGAACGGCAGAACAATTCGCTGTGGATGGCACAGATCAACTGCGGACTTAAAATTCACAAGGTTGTACTCAAATCTTGTAGCTTCTCGCAGTAGGTTACAAATGTTTTGATTTCTAAGTGTGAACGTTTCACAGGAAGGAAAAAAATGAATATCTGTCGATAAAGATCCTCACCATCATCTGAACACTCGAACTGGACTTCCTTTTCTGAATTGACCAGTCAGAGAGAAAGGAAAAGAAGAAAATGTGACTGGTTGGATTTGAAGTATCAATGCACGGAGAACAGCATATTTTTGGTTTGGCTTTTTAAGGAAAAGACAGCTTAAGCTGTAGGAAAGGGTAGAAAAACGCTATGGAGTATACAGCATCTCATAACAGAACTACAAAACCAGATTTCCCCAGAGGTACATCTCCTCCCTTTGCTCCACATGACCATGCAGACAAACCACAGACCCATCAAAATGTGCTGAAAACCAAAGGATCCAATCCCAACAAAGTACAATTTAGCCAAAATTTTGGCAACAACTGTTTCCAATATTTGAATCAAAATCGAGATCTAACAAATACCATAGCAGACCTGCAGGAGGAATGATATTTAAGAAGGAAAAGCTGGTCAGGCAAGTAGATAAAAATTTATATATTCCACAATCAAACACTTTACGGGTTTTCCACAGGAATTACGGGAACAGCATTGAACATCTGCTTCTCCATGCAACAAGGACATCTAATACTTGGCAGTGAGAAGCACAGATATCATCAAGTACTCCCTTCGTTTTAAGGCACTTTTGTAATTTTTTGGTAGGAAAAGTGTGCATACATGGGAGAACAGGAACAAATATGCTACGAAAAGGGTATTTAAACATACAATGTTTTGTTAAGGTAGGAAGAGTATCTTTCGAATCTTGTAACAAAAGCCTGGGGCACTTATTTTAGTCTTCAGGAGTCTTCTGAGAAAAGAGATAAAATATTTTTAATTACTGGGTGATTTTGTATTGTTTTTTATCTTTTTCCTGGCTGTTTTTCAAGGTATTTATCCAGAATGCTCATTTGTGAAGCATCTCTCCTCCTTCAGGACCTGGTGACATGCGAACAGGAGCTCTAAATCATGTATGAAAGCTGCCAAAATGTTCCCTTCTTAGCAAGGTCTCTTAGATAGGATAAGCTTATTTGTTAACATAGTAAAACCCCTGCTGCTCTGCCAGATATAGCGAGTACAGCTGGCAGAACACACTTCATGTGGAGCCAAGCCTACCAGTAAACTTTTGGTCTTCAATGAAATCTACTCAACAGGGCAAACATGGAAGCAACAGAGCTGCAGATAGATACCTAAAGAGCTAACATGCCCACCACCAATGCATTAGGTCTGCTTACAGCTAACTAATAACACTGAGTCATTAATTACAGAATCATCCTTCACTAAAATAGCAAGAAAATCTTTTTCTCCAGTCATTTTCTATCTCCCACTTAATAAAATGCTTAGTTTTTTATACTATTTTAGTATTTTATTTAACTTCTTAAGTTTCACCTATTAACTTTAGCAACTCCAAAGACAAGAAGCTCTTTATAAATTCCACAAAGGAAAGAAATAACAATAACCAATTCTAAAAACTAGCAGAAGTTACAAATAGGTGGTGACTAATAAAAGAGATTTTAAAGATGCGGTTAACCTACCTTAACTCCATCCGGCTTCTTCAGTAAACTCTTGGCTGCTGTAAAACGAAACAAATCAGTTCAGTGTCAGTCACCACTGAGAATAACCAGCTCAGATGAACACATTCAGTTTTTCCAGTGAAATATGCTCACAGTCGTTGATGGGGATAGCTGGGTATGACTAAGACCAAGTACTGCTCTGATGACCAGGTGTCTGTAGAGCCCACTGGTAGCTCAATGGTGTTATTCATACAGCAGTGACGTAAAGACAACCAGTACCAGATCAATGAGGTACCTAAATTGTGTAGAGATGTACCATAACATCTATTATGTTAAAAACATAAATGTGTTTTCTAATTTTACAAATTATTATTAAGTTTTATTTTTAAAATTAAAAAAGATAGAGCTGGTTTTAAAACAGCACCTCTGCACAATGGTTCTTTGGAGTCATCCCACCATGGCTGCATCAGTCACCTTGTGTGAAAGCTCAGGAGAGTTGGAAATAAGGAAGGCAAAAGAGCTGTCCACCAAGTGATATTTTGGAGGAGTGCTCAGGCTTTTGGAATAACAAAGGGCGGCTTTTGATTTGACTTCTAATAAAGAAACCTGGTGTTTTCTGAATCAGCTGCACGCTGATCCCATTTCTTCACAGCAGTGGAGACCTCTGGGTAAAATTTCATCTGTTGCAACATTATCTGGGTGGTAAGACTTTACATTCCACCACGTCCACCACATGCTTTGCTTCAAAGTAGAAGTAATTCGGAAATGGAAATGCTGCAGCCAACAATCTGGTACAAACTGTTGTGGAACTCTCGCTTCTACCAGTATCCTTCTCTTTAAAAAAAAAACCCTCAAAACAACTGGACCTTGCTGCCTGAGGTTGCGCAGCCTAGCTGAGGATACTGAAAGTCTTGGAATTGCTTAAACTCAAAGTTAATTTTTGTATTTGTGGATTATTGGTTAAATCTACAGAACGTACTCACAAAACTCTGTCTGGAAGTAGAAAAAAATTCATAAAATGATCCTACAAAAATGTGGTTATCACCTCAGAAAACTAGCAGAAATTACTAATGTCCATTATTTTCTCATTCATAAAACTCGAAAGTGAAATCAGATTATTTTATCATTTCATTAATATCCCAGCCTTCCAAATGTGATTTATTAATAATGGCCAACAGCCAACAGTACCATTAAAACTCTCCAAGGCCTGTGATTTACAACTAACATGAGCAAAACCTAAAAATGCCTGCATTATGTAATGGGACCACTGCATGTTCTTGGAAATTAATATTGAAAATAACATTGTTTGAGATCTATTTTGGAGATAGGATCCATCCTGTTGCGATACTGCCTTGGTTTTCATGTCACCACAAGTCTTGTGGGAACTGCATTAACTTCTGAAATACATTTAGGGAAAGCAAAGAGCTATTTCTAAAACCTAGGGCAAAAATCCCCACAGGCTTGTTGCTTTTGAAGCCTGTTTCATACCTTTAGGCCTTACAAAAAACCACGGGGACAGAGAAACACATTGTTTGAGGCTGCTGTTCAAAATGAAGCAGGTTCTGTTGCTGAACTTGTGCATAAATTGTCAGTAGTTTTATGTTTAAGAAAAATGTTGCATATGAACAATTAAATGAAAGCCAGTACAACGAGGACACCACAAGCAGTAACTACAAGTCCTGTGTTAATGGCACAGCCAGTGTGCCCTCCAAAATGGGCCTCGTATGGATTATTCTGCAGTATATGATATTACTGGAAACAGTCCGTACTCAACTGCCTTTGCTGGAATGTGTTGCTAATAAATTTGGAAGCCTCTCTCTTTCAGCACAGATAATGCAGACACATCAAGGACTTCAAGAAGTTACAGTAGCAAAGCAATTAGCATATTCTAAATTAAGCCCACAATGAAAGAGTTCTTACAACTACAAGCAACGGCTATAAATAAAACCTAAGGCAGCGCTCATAGGCCAGAAAGCAGACTGGAAAGAAATGATGTTGTGACAACATGTAGAAATCAAAGTGATTGAGGACAAACAGCAATTGTGATTGAAAGGAGGAAGAGAAAAAAAGTTCCTTTCACGTGCTGAGGGTCTTACCTCACAAGAAATATACATTCCACACAAAACGAAGAAAGAAAAAGGAAAATAAAACACTTTTATAACCACATCAGTATGGACAAATGACCTTCAAAATAATGCTTGGCAATGAGGTACAATGAACAAACAACTTGAAAAAAACCACGCAATTTTTTTATGATGTAAAACAAGAGATGGGAGGTGAAAAAAAATCCAAAACAAACCCCAAAATAATCTATTTCTTTTAGGGAGTAAAATGAGAGATGATAGGTGGGGAAAAAAATCCAAATCCAAACTCCCTGTCTCTCATCATGTCAAATTTTACATTTCTTTTGAAATTATTTTTTTTAATTTATTTTTAAACTCTTTAAAATTACATCAGCTTTCTCTTGGTTCATAAAAGATAAAACTGACTCTTATGTATCCAGTGACTGTTATGAAAAGTGATGGGAAATGATGAAACTTCAAAAATTGGATAATAATTCACTTTTACATGACAGGAACCTCCAGCATTTCCACCTCTGGAATGAACTGGCAATTCGTTAAGCATTAATCCAACATGATTTACATAATTGTAGTTTGCTGTGTTATAGGTGTGTACTAACTACAGGAACTTAACTTGGAAAGAAACTGTTTTGCAGATTAAACACAATGTTCTTGCATTCACAATTATGTAATTTTGGGGATGATTCAGTACTTATTCAAAACATGCCTAAAGCACTACAATGGTTCTATCTGTATATTAATTTGCGTTTAACTCTGACAGCTACATCAGAGAGTAGGAGGAGAGGTAAAACTGCTGATTTGCCAATCTGCCATTCTTTCTCACTATTCACTTGAAATCTCAAACGGCAAAATGGAAAATTCAGCACAGCATTGTGACATTGACGTTGCTGTTGTTTTGAGCAATTCTAGTTCCGACAACCGCAAACCCATTTTAGCATTTCTTACCCAAACTGGTTTAGTATGAAGATCTAGTTCCAATAACCGCAAACCCATTTTAGCATCTTACCCAAACTGGTTTAGTATAAAGATCTAAATTACTAATTACTTCAGAGAGAGGAAACATCTCTTCTCATATCAAGTAAGGCGTTGGGTAGAGAAGGACTTGTTGTAATACATTCCTTAGTCCTTAGCAATGCAATAAAGAATGAATAGGTAGCATTATTTCCTTAATACAGAATGCAACAGAAGCCTGAAGTGACATTTTATGTATACAGAGGTATATTTAGGTATATAAAAATATATATATAAATATTTATATGTGTGGAGCTACATCCTCCATTTTCAGTTTGCCTCCACCCGAACAGGAAATAAAACACTGGTTTCTAAAAGGTAATACTACAAAATAAAGGAAAAAAATGCATGTGGTCCTGAAAAATTAGACTAACAATCCTCTGCAAGAGGCTGTGCTTAGCCCAAATAGCTTCTGCAAAGGAAACAACTTAAGATACATCATAATTCAATTCTTCTGAATAACAAAGACTGTACTAATGAATCTTGATTTGATCTTAGTCATTAGAAGCATCCAAAGACGAAAACCACATGAATCTGGAGCTCAATGAACATAACATACCTGAGAAATTTCTGGTAGCCAGCATAGTTGTCAAAATGGCCCCCTGTGTACACATACATTTTCTCAAATTAGCACCACACTTGTGTAAAATTCTGAATGTGAACACGACACAACAAAAAGGAAAACAGAGGCGTAAATTACATCAATTACTAAACTCACCCTGAAAGAATGGATTGTCTTTGCATTACCGATCAGACATGATGCCAGAAGTGCATCGATTGTAATTTAATCTTAATTACACAGCTATCAGCAAGCCTGATAATTTCAAATATTTACTAACAGTGAGCATGTAACACACAGATGATAATCTGAGTGGAACCTTAAGAATTCTCCTTCAACCAAGTAAGATGACTTACTATAATTATAAATTATGCCTTGTCCTACTCACTTCCATGAAAAGCTGAAGATCCTCATGCCAAAGGCATTGATTTAATAGTTCATTTCAGCATAATGGGAAAGAAGCCATTTGGTCAGGGACCATGTTTTTACCTTTCCAAAATGAGCTACTCAGCCTTGCAGAAGGTTTTGTTCTTACCTTTAGTTTTCTTCTTGCATTGAATTTCTTCAAGCAATCTACAGTCTCTTGTCTGTGCATCATAGAGGCAACAGTAGAACGTTGCTGAGAAGAAAAGAAGCATTTTAATGCCCCAGCCACATGTTCAGCACTTATTTACTCTACAAGACCCATATGACAACCCACGTGGTCTAAAACTTCGACCTTTAATTCCTACCCTGACTATCTGCACTTCTGGGAAATCTCCAAAGCAATAAATCCAAAGACTTGTTATACTCAGCTTTTTCTGAGTATTAAGCTATCTTGAAATAAATGGAGGCTACAACAGACACAAACTCTTGCAATTTGGCTTATATAGTAAACATAGATGAGAACCTTGAAAGTAAAACTCTTATCCCAGGCTGAGACCTCAATACGTGACACTATGACGTGACACATAATTACACTGTTACGCTTCCCTAGGCTAATCAGTTGCACGAGTAAGGAGACAATAAAAAAATATCCTCAAAACACCAGAATAAGCTGATTTATCTGCCTTGTTATCCTGTTAAACCAGTGGAAATTACTTACACATATCCATGGATGCTTTAATGCTTCTGATGCTGTGATACGTTTGGCTGGGTTGATGGTAAGCATTTTATTGATAAGGTCTTTTGCTTCAGGAGTCACTGTATCCCACTCAGGTGAGGGAAACTTAAGAAAAATAAAACCCACCTGTTTATATTATGTGTTACAGTCTTTATTCAATTTTCCCTAAGGATTATTATTGCTACTATTTCTGTTACATTAACTGGTGGTAAAACTAACAAGCTTTAATGGGGAAAAATGCAGTTTGCAACAAGACTGAAATAGGCAATTTTACAAAGAATGTTTTTCTCCTTCACTATTTTGACCTTTATGTTTAGTTCTGTATTTACAGAAACATGAAATCACAGCATTAAATCACAAATCCCACTTATCCGAGGGGCAGACAACCATGCACCACTTCAGAGACCTACTTTCTCTTTGAATAAAGGTAAAAATATTGAGAGTTACTATTCAAACTCTTTGCTTTCTTTCAGTATAAATCTTCATGCTAACTTTACAGTTATGGAATATATGGTATATAAATAGTTACTGGATATATAAACACAGGTTGTTGGGAGCTGACTGAGGTCTGAACAGGCTTGTCAGCAAAACATAAAACTTCCTGATTTACACAAGGACCTGACAAAGAATCCATAGAGAAATTCAATGTACATGAGCATAGGCTGCTCCATCCCTGGTAAGGTTCCTGTTCCTTAAGTGACATTTACTACATTGAATGGCTCATAAAGACAACCACTCAAAACAATTTCAGGAGAAAATTGTAATTTCCCTTTTCACTGTGGAAAACTCCTCTTTAAAGGTGCAATTAGTGATGATTAAATAGAGTATGGTACATACATCGTAAGCACCAGCCTTGATCTGCTGATAAAGCCTGTGCTGATCTTCATCCCAGAAGGGAGGATATCCCACCAGGAGGATGTACAGAATGACACCTGCAGAAAATTCATAGCAGTATTACAGGATTTTAAGAAACAAATCCCCAAGATTGATTTTTCACCCAACAACTATGTGAAGCAGATGAGTTGGAGGTATTATCCCAGCTACCGAAAAATCCTGCCTATTCATACTGGAAAAAAAGAGTAAATGCAGGACTCATAAGAGAACCTCCTATGCAGAGTGTGAGCAGTAATGAGTTTCTGACAAAACATCACATGCCGAATGCTGAAAATGTCCAGTAATTTTAAATTATCATGGATGTTCTAGGTAAAAGCATTTTTTACCTCTGGTTTTACAATGGCTTGCACTGGTGTCTGCAAAACTGTGTTTTAAGAAACCTCATGCAAAGACCATTCAGGCAAACTACTTCGTCTGTGTAAATGGTCACTAGGAAATGAAACAGTCCATCTGCTTGTCTGGCAGAGATGATTCACCATGACTAAAGGCAAGTGCTGTCATAAACACGACCCAATCAGCGTGGGTAGAAGGAAAATAAGGAAACCACCAATTGTTCTCAGCTAGGTAGCTGCCACTTGCCAGTTATCTAAAATTACCCTGTCTCAAGAACTGCATGATAAAGAAATTGCTCACTACTGCAGCTCACAAAACATTTTGTTTTACAGTTTAAAACTACATTTCAAATAGTACTTTATAAAGAATTGCAAAACATCCCAAGCTGGTAGAATAACAATCTGATGACTGGTACTGAATTTTACTAGATATGGAGTATCTGATGCAGCATATGATGTGTTGTGGGCATATGTCTCCCTCAAAGTACTTTATGGCAGACTGAACATTGTCTTTCCAAATCAATTCTTACCACATGCCCACATATCCACAGGTTTTCCATAAGGATCTTTTCGTAACACCTCTGGAGAAAGGTAGCCTGGAGTACCGGCGAAGCCTGTTGAAAGGCAAGGCAACTCTTTTCAAAAGCTGTACATGCTCCACAAAACCCAAATTATTTTATCCCACAAGACACTGGGCATTATTTCCAAAGTCACCAACCACTAACTGCTTCAGTCTGAACTTTTTATGGTACATCACTATGAATCACAGATAGGTTTAGGCTGGAAGGGACTTCTCAGATCATCTTGTTCCAACCCTCTGCCATGGGCAGTGACACCTCTCACCAGACCACGTTGCCCAGAGCCCCATCCAACCTTGAACAGTTCCAGGGAACAAATGTACAACCACAAACGTTGGGCAACCTGTTCCAGTGCCTCAGCACCCTCACAGGGAGGAATTTCTTTCTAAAATCTAATCTGAATCTCCCCGCTTTTAGATTGAAACCATCCCCTTGTCCTGTCACAAGAGTATATTGTAAGCAGTCCCTTTCCAGCTTTCCTGTAACCCCTTCAATTACTATAAGGCTCCTATTAAGGTTCTCTTGGAGACTTCTCCAGGTTGAACAGCTCCAATGCCCTCAGCCTCGCCTCACAGTAGAGGTTCTCCAGCTTTTTAATCAATCATTCATGTGGCCTCCACTACACTCACTCCAGCAGTTCCCGTCTGTACTGGGGCCTCCAGAACCGGATGCAGGACTCAAGGTGAGATCTCATAAGTGTAGAAGAGAGAGTTGAGAGTTTGTGGGTGTGGATTAAGGGGTAGGCTGGCATGGGTGACACTGCCATGGGTGTCTATTACAGGCCACCACATCAGAATGAGGAAGAATGACCTCATCAAGGTCTTCTACAGGCAGCTGACAGCAGCCTCACAGCTACAGGCCCTGGTTCTCATGGGGGATTTTAACTACCCTGATATTTGCTGAAAGACCT
>VZRI01006316.1:25316-58772 GCA_013397515.1 Upupa epops
GGTGATCCTGCTGTAACAGGGGGATTGGACTAGATGATCTTTCGAGGTCCCTTCTGATCCCTAATGGTTCTATGATTCTATGAATCACCTCCCTTGACCTTCTGATGACACTTTTTTTGATCCAGTCCAAGTTACAGTTGGCCTTCTGGGCAGCCCTCACACATTGCTGGCTCATGTTGAGCTTCCTGTCTATGAACTCTCCCAAGTCCTTCTCAGCACTGCTCTCAATCCAGTAAGTAACCAGAAGTCACAACAAAGGGAATGCTTACACAGACTTGTCACATCGTTTTCTGTCACCCTGTCTGGTAGAGTGGAGAGGAAGGCCACTGGTTACACACCTACACTCCCACTCTAAAACTACAAAAGGGCTGATGAAATTTCATTCATTGAGGTCTACTCTACTGTAAGCTTTAGCGAGATACCCCATAGGGAGTTGCAAATACATCTGGCCCAGGGTCAAGGTTAAAGTAGCAGCAGAGAAGAGGGAGAGTGGGAAACACTATCCAAGCAATCCTTTGGAGATTCTCATTGAAAGACAGTTCACACTCCATGTCCCAGAAGCTATGCCTGTGGGATGGTTTTTTAGTAAAAAGGAAAAACACCATTCCAATTTCTTCACAATGAAGTAGAAACTAAAATTGGCCAAAGCCAGATGGTGGCAAAGCAAATGTTTGGGCTTGCTGAAGATAAATTTTCACAAGAGCACAATTACTATTACTTGGTATGAAGAACACCAATGTAGGGCTCTACCTTTGCTGTTCATATTTCACACACCTCCTTTGGGAGGGGCCTTTGTCTCCCCACCTCAAATCTCCTTTCTGTGAAGTCATTCCTCTTCTCGAAACTTTCTTCCTGAAGTTTACAGAAAGTATACCTGAACTAATGTAGCCTGTAAAATGTAGATATTCTTCATGCTTTATTTGTTATCAGCAGTGGTGCTTGGTCTTCGAGGTATAAATAGAGACTTTTCTTAGGACACTTAGTGATCAAACCTTAATGACACTCTGTACTGTTCTGGTTAGGGCATCTGGTCTTTCAGGCATCTTGGCCTAAAATAAATGCTTGGGAAATCCTGAAAGACGAGAAATTGGTGGCTTTCAGGAATGTTACTTATGAAATATCACACTGAATTCCACTAAACTTGCAAGAGGTGGTGATAATGGATGAAGTGCACAGCTAGAGAGAACAGGAAGCCTTTGCCCTGTGGCTGGCAATCATTTTGGGGTGGGAGGAGGAAATGAAGGAACACATTTGGTAGATTCTGCTGAGAACACAACTAAAATACTTCCATGAAGAATAAGCTTGGTTTTTGCTGTCTCCTGATAGGAGAACTATGAATTGTTCATGAGTACAATCAAGCAGGAAACACAACTCAGGCTCCTCTGCAAAGCTCAAAAATGTATGTTTTAAGGCGCTTTGAACAGTGACATTTCCTATCCCTTCTTGGCTGTTGTTAATATTGGCTCCATGTTAATATTTCTGATAATTTTGAAGGTGAAGTACAGTTGTCCTGACCTTCAAACTTACCGTTGTGCCAGCAACATTATGATGCTTCACTTGAAAAAAAACTTTAAAGCAAAAATAAACATAATACTTAGCTTACATTATCTTTTGATGAGGCTAGAAAATGGATGTGAACAGAAATAGCTGCTATGGTTTTGTAACACTTCTCCAGGTTGTTCAAAGCAGAAAACACAGAAAGGTCATGATTTCAGTGAAAGAAAAAAACCCACTGAATTTGTTAAATGTTATTTATTGGGTAACTCTGTAAGCAGTCAGAGGGTCTAAGTGTAGGGCAGGAGCTGCCTCCTCCTGCACAGCTGGATCCAGAAAGCTAACAAAACACAACCTAAATTTAATGCAAGCAGTTGAACTAATTCAGTGAAGCTACTAAAATGGTTTGAGTGATGCATATTTTAGTCTTGGCTGCAGGGCTGGACTTAGATAAGATGCAACCAGGACTAAATGTAGTTACTGGTGAGTTAACTGCTGTCCTGCTATCGACTTCAGTGTGGAGTTAAAAGCCTGGGTGAGGTGAAGGAGCCTGCCTGACACTTCCCCAGTCCATGAAACACCTGCTAGTGGGGTGGGGTGTTTCAGTGAAACCCTGCAACACTTTCTACAAACAGGGAGGAACAGGTTTGCTTTGACATGCAAACCAGGAAAGTATTTAGTTCAAACAAACAGAGGTTCATCCAGTTTCCTGCTGAGGCACAGCACCAGTTCAGGCAGAAAAGAAACATCACATCAGAGGGCTACGTGCCTGAAAAGATGAAAGAAAAAAAAAGGGGGGGAAAAACCAGGGGGGAAAATCTGCCAACAAACATACTGATGCAGACAGAGGTATGATTAAAATCACAGCACACCATGAGTCATTAAGTGCTTCAGAACCCAGTGGAAAGCAGGAAAAATCTTCTGGAAGGAAGCAAAAAGTTATTCAAAACACCGAGTCCATCACAGTTCCTGTTTGTTTTGTTCCAAGACACTCAGACCACTATGAAAGGGTTTTGCAGAGGGAGGTGCAGATACAGTACAGAACCCATTAGGCTACTAAATACCATGAATTTTAAAAAAGGGCCATATTAGCATTAGCCTTTTTCTGTTTCCTTGTTGCCATCTCATCTCTTCCTTACATACAGACTGAAGAAATTCTGTTCAGCTCCTGACAGGTTCAGCACAGCACCCCTCACAATGCTCCTGAGTCTGTGCAACTTGATCTAGAGGATCCTGCTCTGCCAGTAGGATTGGACTACAAGACTTTTCAATGTCCCTTGCAATGCCTAACATTCTGCGACTCTGTGATTGTGAGTCTAAACCCAGCACTTCTCAAGAATCAAATGAGACAAAAACAATGAGCAAGATTTTACAGGGAACTGCAGCTTCACACGCATCCAACCCAGATGATGATCGAGAAAAAATATATCAAGACCAGATGTTTTCTTTTCTTGAGATGCTTCCTGCTTACCTGATGTTTTTGTCATTAAATCTGTTGTGATTTGCCTTATTTCTGTTTGGCTCCTATTGTACTGGTTAACGTGCAAGAGTGATCTCCTGTCTCTTGTGGATTACTGAAATCCATTTACACAAAGGCTGGGATTTAAAACAACAGGCTGGCTTATAAAGCCACCAACATATGTCCAATGGCACTGCCTGGGCATCCACATGTACTTTGTTCCTCGATTTCAAACACTCAGTCTCTCTACCCACTGCCTGCTCCAAACCCTTTGTGCTCTGATTCTAAGTTCATAGGCACTTTGCTCCATTTTTAACTGCATTTCCTAGCTGCTGAAAGTGACAACAGCTAGCTGCCATCAATATTTTATTCTGGGGTGGCTATTTTCCCCGCCTGGTATGTATAATAAAGTGTGCCCTGTGTTCAACAAGGGTGGGGTATGGGAAATGATATCAGCACCTTTGTCCCTGTCCTGTTATTTAAAATGACCAGTGTTAAAACTTTTCCATCATTTTCCTTTGGGAATCTCTGCACTGCAACCATCTGCAATTTGCTATCTGTGAAGTAACAACAAAAAAAAGGAACAAGGGACAGGCCAGTGGAACCCAAGTGTGAATGGGACAAACCTGCACTGACTCGAAGTACAAATAAAAAAAGGGTTAGAGCTGGTTGGTTTGGGAGGCTTTAACGCTTATGCTGAACAAATGGTGAGGAACTGGAAATATTTACTTACCAAACCAAGCCTGCTGTTCTCCTTGGACTTCTATAGCCAACCCAAAGTCTGCCAGTTTTACGGCTGCTCCCTTGGATTTGCTAGCTAAAAGTAAGTTCTCGGGCTTTTTTCAGAGAGAGAAAAAAATGGAGATGAAAAGGTAAGTAAATAGATTTCAGACAGGATTTACTTTGTTGTTTTTAGTTATGGTAGTCTGGAAAAGAAAAAGACTGAGAAGACCTAAAAAGACGAAAAACCCCATGCGTTTTCTCCCTGAAACTGCAAATACAGCACTTTCCAGTCTGACTTGGAAAGAAGCCCCAGCCTCTGTGCCACCATGACAGCAAGACTAAGGACAATGTCCAAATCTACTAGAGAAAGAGGTCGGCCAGAATGGTCAGATGGAACTGTGACACCTGTTTGTGTGACAGGACAGTTCAGAGCCTCCTATGAGCTTGCAATCAGAAAAACATTGCAGACCTCCCCATCCCAAGACAGTGTAGGTTTGATTACTGGTCTAGTCCATGTAGTTTGCAAGATTAGGTGTCTGTAATTCAAACACAAATAAGTTTTGCATGACAGCTTAACAATAACAGACATATTGTTGGATTTGGGTTTGGAGGGCAGGTGTGTTTGCATTGCAAATCTCCTGGCAAAACCAGCACACCCACTGCTGTGCCCACAGAGATCCTGTTCCAAACAACCAGAGAAGAAAGGCACTGAGGGGCTACAGCAGGCCCAGAGAAGGGCAACAAAGCTGGCAAAGGCTATAGAGAGCAAGCCTGGTGAGGAGCAGTTGAGGGAACTGCGGCTGGTCAGTCTGGAGAAAAGGAGGCTGCGGGAAATTCTAATCATCATCTACAACTACTTGAAAGCAGGCTGTACAGCAGGTGGGGGTTAGTCTTTTCTCACAAGAACAACAGATAGGACAAGAGGAAATGGCCTCATGTTTTACCAGGGGAAGTTTAGGTTAGGCATTAGGAAAAAAATGTCTCCATGGAAAGGGTCACCAGGCCTTGGAACAAGCTGCCCAGAGAGGGAGTTGAATCGCAATCCCATGGATGTGTTTAAAAGTTGTGTAGATCTGAAGCTTAGGGACAAGGATTAGTGATGGCTGTGGGACAGCTGGGTTAATGGTTGGACTCAGTGGTCTTGAGGGTCTTTTTCAACCTAAATTAATCTATGATTCTATTCTATGATTTTCAGAAGTTCCCACTTAGCTGTCTTTTCTGGGTAGGTTGATCACATCTGAAATCAAATGTTACAGGTTCGCTCGCACAATTGAAAGGATTTGAATATAACCATGGTGTCTGTTCTACTGGTCAGAATTGATCCTTTTATCATACACACCCAATGCAAACTGTCCAAAGAGAACTTTGTTCTATGAAATTTAACCTTTTTTTTTAAAGCCCACACAAAATACTGCAGAATTCAGCAGATTATTTCAGGGAACTGTCACGTCTATTAGTACTTTCTTAACATTGTTTTTCTTTTCAATCTCCATTACTTTAAGAAACTGTTTTGTTCTACATTTGAATTTGTTCTGCATTGAACAATGGTATTACTGCAACTCTTCCAGGAGTTTTTGTATTCACCTATTGCAAAGGCTGGTCCTGCAGATCAAATCCTGCAAACTCTTAACCATGTCATTTCATTCTCAACATACCAGCGATCATACAGGCTTCTTCCGAGGGGCTATTTATGTGATTACAGCTAAGCCCATGCAAGTATAGAGCTTGGAAACAATTAAGATCATAAGCTTCTTCCAGTGAAGGTTATCTTTAATATATCTGCACAGTATCCAGCAAAATAATTAGGCTTGAGCCCAAATATGACCTCAACTGCTTTGATACTTCTGTTAATTAACAACACAACTGGCCTGGACAACTGCTTTAGTCTAAAGGTGGGATTCTACCCTCCTGCCAAAGTGTAAAGAAGCATGTTTGCAGCAGTTTGCAAAGTGCTGAAAACATGCTTTCCATGTTTGCTCATATCTTTGCTGCTGCAGCATAGGAAAGACAGTAACAATAACCTTTCATCAAGAGTTAATTGATCAATCTTCTACTGCCACATTGCAAAACACTGAGATGATGGCCTTTCAGAATAAAATACCATCTTCATATTCACTGCATGCTCAGTAGCGACATCAACTACAGTATGTCAGACAGTGACCAGCTGAGGACTCTTATACAGGTTCATAACATGGATTTATGTCGTGTCACACTCCATTTCACTGAACTCCACTAACTTTAATGTGGAGTCCCACTGCTCTTGAAGGTCTCCTACCAGAGTGAGAGAAGTTCACACTCATTATTTCCTGGAATGCACTTCCTGTATAAAGCTCTTACGGCAATGGCTGATCCCATTGGGTTGTGACCTTCTGCAATCCCAAAGTAATGCAACACCTCAGCTGTCTGGTTGGAACACAACCCGCCAAGCATGTACCACTTCACCATACATAATTCCATTCAGAAGAGCAGTTTTGTGTTTTCTCTAGCTGTTTTTTTACCATTTTCTTTTAAACATCATGACACGTCTTTGCCAAGACGTGCAATGATCTGCATTGTCACCAGTGACTATCTTTCAGCAGAGGCTGAAGCTGATTTTCTGAGGTGTGGGGCTGTGCTTGAACAACATGCAGCTGTCATTTCAGGGTGATGAGAGGCAGACTGTTATCACACATTAACTCAGAATAATAGCAATTACTTGTGAATCATTAACAGCCCAGGAGTTTGGATTTCATAGTTTCACCTTGTGCTAACAGTAGAGTGGCTGCAATCAAGCATACAGAATGGCAGAGTTAACTACTGAAATTACTTACAAATCAATTAAAGTGATTTATGCCTTGTTTTTCCAAAGGTCTTTAGTACTTACGAAAGGGTCAGCAATGCTGCTGACTGCCAAGAGCTGGAATTCCTATGTGGAAGTGCAACTTTACCACCTGTTAAGGACAGACTGCCACTAATAGGTTAATGTGATCCGGATAAAGGATCCACCACCATTCAGCCTTACACCAAGGGTTACAAATGTCAGTAACAGGCCTCATAAAGAGGCTGCAACAACTTCTGCTAGGAACTTAAGCTAAAAGGAAAATTAAATAAAATTAGATTGTCCAAAATCTCTGCTTATTGCCCTTCCCAGCCCCAAAGATGCCATGAAATTGTGTTTTCTCTCATGCTCTTTTTCCAATTCATCCAAGATTTGCCTGAATAAGAAATGGTTTGGAGCAGGGAACAGCTGAATTTAATGCATTTCCAAAAAGAGGGGGGGGTGGAACACACATGGGGAGGGCAAGGATTGCTGGAGCAACTGGAGCAACCTGACACCATCTCATTTCAACTTGTTCCATGATATTTGGCTGCCATACAAGATCTATGGATTGGGTACAGGGTTGTCAGTCCCCTGCTGTATAACCATAACAGAGGAAAACCCAGAGGTGCAAAGTGGGTAGAGAATTTTGTGTCTTTGGAAACCATCACACTCTCTGAGCCTTCAGACAGTAACTCTTTGTGTTCCTACAGGATGACAACAGAGGCTTTACAAACTCAGGGGCTGTTAACAGTTGTTTGTTTGGCTGGGAAGGGTGGCAAAATGACGGCACTCTGATTCCAACTGTATTACTAATGATCATCACCGGGAAACTCCTATCCTGGGAGGAAATTCTTGCTCCCCATAACTCATTCCTAAAGGAAAATAAGAAAAAAAGAAGCTGTGCCAGAAGGAATGAGGGTGTTTCATCACCTTATCCCTCAGGCCATCTTCTCTGCCTTTGTAAAGGACCTGATACCACAGTGAACTTCCTTTGATTTCCAAATAAACCATCTCATACTGGAGGATCTTGAAGCCCAAATGCCTGAAACAGAAGTCCTCTCTTCCTTATCTACAGGCCTTTTACTACAGCTTGGAGACAGACTTGTCTCTCTGAGCTTCCCAGAAAATGATCTTCACTTCTTTCTTCTCATGCTTTAAATGCTAAGAGCATGTCTACAGTGGATGTCTTCAGCCATCTGGATGTATGTGTGTGATTAAGAGAGAGATAGTGCTCTTCTCTGCACAAGAAAGTCTTCTCAGCCTCCTTCAGCTGATCACAGTGAGAACACTGAAGGAATTCTTGCTTTCTAAGGATGTTCTGTATCACAGTCATCATCTGGAGGAGAAAGAGGTCTTTGTGCCAGCAGTCTCACTGGTCCTTCCTCACTAAAATGCGTGACATGCAAAGGCCAATGTGATTCCCTGTAGGACTCCAAGGTATGCTGATGAGAGATGGGATGTTCTCCCCACACCGTGCTGCTTTCAAAAGCTCTGTATGACCAACAGGAAGACAGTGTATTCGATGAATACACCAAGTGCTTGGAAAGCAGCTCTTGTTCTCCCTGACAATGGGTGCCAACATACTCACAGCTGGCCAGCCAGCTATTGGCAAGCTTTTAGCGGATCTTCTCTGGTGGAATGCTAGCAGCTTGTTTGTGTGAAGCGAAGTAAATAAAAAAATCAAAATATTAAATTAATAAGAGGAAACTCATGTACATTTCCACTGCTGAAGGCTCAAGTTTTCTCTGGAGTTTGCTGTCTCCCAGCTTGGCAGGGTGGCAGCAGCAACAGCAGCAGGACACTCACCTTGAGGTCGCGATGGACTACGCCCATCTGATGGCAGTGGAGCACAGCCTCCAGGATCTGCTGAATGCAATGACTGCATGCAAACACGGGGGCGTGGGTTAGTTCCCAGGCAGCACTCGCTGCTGCCGCCCGCACGCCCGCAGCCAGGCATTGTGGCTGGTGGCAGCAGTGGGGCCAGGCAAGCACTGTGCTAACCGCTCCGCTCAGCCCCACGCCACTCAGAGCACGACGGCCTCAGACGTGCTTTGGGTCAGCTATTTTGGTTTTGGGTTTTTTTGGTTTAACTCAGTGTTTGCGAATTTTTTTCAGGGCAATTTTGAACAGGAATATTGTCAGAAACATGTACAAATTTGGCTAGCAATTCCTTGATAAGCTTGTTTCAAATATCTGTCTACCTCTGCACTTTTTACTCTTTTCCTTATGGAGCTCATTGAGTTAAAACCAAACCAACCCCAATGCTCCACATGAGGTGTTTTAGGTAAATTATTAGCTTCTCATGGTCCAATTATGTTGGCAATTAGCACCACTTGCCTGAGGGGTTGTCATACTCTAACACAGCAGCGTGTGACCAGCTGTTCTGCTACTGTAACTAAGGGTCTTAGAACAGAAGTGGCATTCACATCTGCAAGCTGACATACACCACAGCCAAAGATCACCTCCAGGAGCAGACATAGCAAGACATGGACAGCCTTAATATAACACCAGACACGTTCAACAGCACAGGGGCAATCCAACCCCTTGGAAGGAGACAGGCTTTTTGTGACAACCATTCCCACTTTTGCCATGATGTGTATGTATTAGGCCTGGAGACTTGCAAACTGGAAAGAGACTTCATGCATTGTTTGTTCATCTCATTGTTTTGAGGGCGAGTAGGATAGGCAAGAGAACATTGCAAACAATCCCACCCTCTGCCCCTGCCCAGTGGAAAAAACCCCCAAAACCACTCCCCCAAAACTCTTATATCCAATTGATGGGCACCAGATACTGACCTTCAGGTCTCTGTGAACTATGCCATTTAGATGACAATGATTAACACTTTCTAGAATCTGCTGTATACAATGACTGCAAAGATACAAGGGCAGAATGGAAGGGAGAACATTTTAAAGGCACGTAATCACATCAAATACAAAATGAAATAAAACTTAAAAAAACCCCCAAAACAAAACAGAAAAAGAACAAAACCAGTTTTGCACCTCCCAATAAGTCTTGACTGCACATTGAACTGGAACAAAGCAATGTTGAATATAGATATATTTCCAGCTCTAACACCTCCAAAAACCAAAGGAAACAAAAAATTAAGCCGAACCCAACTAGACATTTAACATGGAAAACATGACACCTAAGAGACAAAATCACTGGGTGGCATTTTCATTCAGCAGTATGGAAGCTTTTGCCAGTTTCCAAAAACTGCTGTAGGAAAAATAAAATGAAGGCAATAAAACAATGAGTGATAAGCTTTGGGGTTTAAAAAAATGTTTACAGTGAGGTTAACATTATAACAAGACAATGAAACCATTTAGGAAGAAGTTCTTTATTGAGAGAGTGGTTGGGCACTGGAACGGGCTTGCCCAGGGAGGTGGTGGAGTCACCGTTCCCAGTGATGTTTAAAAAACAAGTAGCTAGAGCACTTGAGGCCATCGTCTATGGGTTGGGGAAATGCTGGGAGGAAGGCTGGACTGGATGATCCTGGAGGTAGTTTCCAGCCATAAGGAGTCTATGATTCTATACACAGAAAACTAATGAAGAAAAAAAAAGTAAAAAGCTAAGGAAAACCAAAACAACTTTAATTTTGAATTCTTCTTAAAAACTGTTAGTAGAATCAAGCCAAGTAATTCAAAAAGGTGGCATGCATCTTCACTTATTAATGTTGTAGGAGTCACTTTGTGAAACAGAAATTCAGATCAAGAATCATAAACAAATGCTTTCTTTTGGTGCTTTAAATAGTTCAATCAGAACCTAATGTTTTCCTTGCCCAGGTTTGCAAGTTTTGGCCAGACTATGATGCCAAAAAGCACAACTACATTGTTCTTCTGGAACTTCAGATGTTTTTTACCACCACAAGGGCCTATAAATGTTAGGGTTTTTTTGAAGATACCCTTGTGGCAGAAGTCATTGCTGTAAAAAACATGTAACAGACAAGGATTTTTTACAGTTCATCTGAAACAGTTTGACCATGGAACTCAGAAGGAATGGTCATAAATCACTAAGTGGAGCCCAAGCCTGAAAACCCTTTCTTACGTGAGTAGTTCACTACCCACTGGACCAGAGTGCTTGAATGAGTAAAGACTACTCACGTGAATAAGGGCTTGCAGGAGCCAACCAGTACCAACAGTCCTGGGATATGAATCTATAAAATCTATTAGCTATTTCTAATGGGATACACACACATACACAAAATATAGAGAGGTATACACACACACACAAATATGACTATATATAACTATATAAAAATACAGAGATGCATCATAACTAGTATTGTGCTTATTTGGCCAATAAATACAATGCATATACATATATATATCTCCTATATACATATATGCACAGCCCCTCTCAGTATGTCCAATTCTAGAACAGAAAGATAAAAATCACTGAAATTTTCCTTTTGAAAGCACAGGTATCTTAAAAACACACAATGACACCAATATGCTGGCCCTTGGCACCAGTATCAGAAAGTTTGCTTGGATCACAGCAGGCAAAAAAACTAATTAAAAAAAAGTTATGTAGCTCCTCTCCATCCCACCCAAATTACTCATTTTCTCTTCTAAAATGTGTTTTCCTATATGTTGATCCACATTTACATGCTTAACATGATGATACTTCCACCATTCTTAGAGAGATTTCTAAGAGCAATCAACAGTGGAAGCTGTTAGAATATACTTTCTCTAAAGTAACCAACCACAATAATTATGTAAGATCTATCTACAAGATCTATACAAGTTCTATAATTATTTAAGATCTATTATTACATGAGGGCAAATAGAATCTGAGATGGCAAAATAGCCCCAATACTTTTTGTCAGCATGCAAATTATGGTAATTGTCAACTGATTCTTCTACTTCCTCAACAAGCACTTACAGGAATTTGCTGGGGATTTCAAATCTGAGCTATGAGAGATGCAGTGTAATTGTTTATTGATGGAACTTGACAGCAATGCTTAAATATGGTATGGAAATTAGTACCTCTGGACTGAGACCAAAAATAGTATTTAATGTAAAAATTCTGTCAAGACCAACATATACTTCAAACTTTGACTGGCCAATGTAAGGATCTCTACATGAGACAGCAGAAATGTTCCGTCCAGTCTGCAGAGAACTGGGAAACATTTTAATTTTACAAGTTCACAAGGATTTTAACAAACTGGGACCAAATTTCAGCTTTTTTCTGACCAGCAGAAATCAAGACTTCATATGAGTTCACCACACAGTTGTGGGCTCAAAATGCCAAACTGCGCTCTTCCAAGTCTGGGAGAACTCTAGGAGAAATCCCAGAGTTACACCATCTGTGCTAGCAAAACTGATGCCAAAGGTCATGAGATATTCAAGTTACTGTTCTAGAATTATTAATAACAACATGAGAAAAAATATCACTACTTACCTGGCATCTGCTTCACTATAATATTCTCTCGCAACTATATCTTCAAACAATTCACCTCCTGTGACTCTGTTTGAAAAAAGCAATATGGGAAAGGAGACTTCAGAAACGAACACATGCACCTCAAGTTAAATTAACAGGCAAAGTAACTAAAATATTTCTACCAAAATGCAAGAGGTGTTGACTAGCAAGGCAAAGGAACTAAAGTGGGAGATGTGTCCATACAAAACATTACAGGAATAAAAATTATGTGGTAGAAAAGCAATCGTAACTGAAAAATAAAAGCAAAGAGCAGCAGCTTATTGGTCAACATGCCACATATCAGTTAAGTCTAGTGCAAAGGTAAAACTACAACAATGGGAACTGACCCACAAGGAAAACTATGGCTGAAGTTCAGAAGAGCTCAGAATAAACAGAGAACTGCAGTGTAAAACACATGTGAAGAGGAGAATACAATGATGCTAAAAAAGGCAAAAGGGTTTTTAAGCCTAAGTCAGGACACAGTAGAGATCCAGTTGCAAGGAACACTCGCTTTTTGCGATGTGCTATGAAGAGCATTACTGAGTTGGAAGGATAGTATCAGCAGAAGCTGAGCCTCTCGTTGGTTTACTGGCAGACTTTTCTCACATAAAATGTACAGTTATTTTTGTTGAGAAAGTAGGAAATGCCACTTAATATAATTTAAGAGCATTAACAGTACAAGGGAAGAGCTGTATGATCCAGAGGACCCATCACAGAAGCAACAGTGCTGAATACTTAAAAGTATCATTGTACTACCAGTAGTTTAATAGTGTGGAAGTGGTTAAAAAGGAATTACTCGGTGTTGTTATAACCCAAAGACCACAGGCTATAATGAATCACCAGCAGGATGCAGTCACAGCCTTGGAATGCATGTGAAATAGGGTGACAGTAGTGTCCCTCCGTGGACTAGTAACATTGCATCTTGATTGCACATAGTTCTGGTCACTGACATTCCAAAAAGGGAATTGGAACAGTGTTATAAGCAGAAAATTGCTACTAGGCTACTCAGTCTCTTACTCATCGTATGACCGTAGAGATGCAAAGTCAACTGAGTTTGGCCAAAACAAAGTTTAAGGGGGATGAAAATAAATCCTGAAGACAGTGAGCCACGCTCTGCAGGGAGAGCTCTAAGGGACAATATTTGGTACAAAACTGAGGAAACATGCAGTACCTATGAATAAAACTAAGTTTACTATTAAGAGAACTTTTCTAACAAGCATTAAACTGGCATGATTAAACAAGTTTGAGTAACTGAAACAGGTGCTTGATTTTTAATATGAATCTTCACGATCTTCTAAATGAAGCCATAAAGCCTGTCTGCCTGTGTCAACAAGAGAGTGGATTTGAAACAGGAAGAGCCTTCCTGTACAATCTCCCTAATGTTTATCTTTTATGGAATACACTGGTGTAATTTCATGGTTAAATGCAAATCTTCACACATCCAGGTGCTGCATGCTGCAATGGCTGAAAACAGATGAAGCCTTGAAGTGTGAAACCCAAGCCAGGATGCACAAGTTACTCATGAGTCCTGCTTTCCAAGGCCTTGATCCCACTCACGTACCAAAGTAAATAATTCCTAGAGAGGGGATCAATACTCGTATTTCATTATTGTTTATCACCACAGTGAATTTTCATGTAGCTTATTACGTTCTCAGTAAATTTCTAACCTTAAAAGCTACAAGATGCTTAAAAGATTAAGATGCTTAAAAATCAACAGTATGATGAATAAAATTATTACAAAATACAATCAAGATAACAGGATTAACAAAATCTCAAGCAAGGTTGTTTGTAGTCTTCATAACTGTAATGTTCATTTGCAAATTGCTGTACTAGCAGATCCTTGTAGATCCCAGCAGCTCAGTCATGTTAGGTGATTACAAAAATGACTTTTCAACCAGCAGCCCAAGTCCATTCTTTGAGAAGAGCTGATCAAGAACTGCATTTCCATGTTTTAACTTGGCTACATCTTCCTTTTTCTGAGCTCACACCTTACTGCCTTTGAAACCAAACACTTTCAGGTAACAGAATGGTGTTTTGTATAAAAATCTGCAAAACAGTCTGGAGGAGGTACAATGGCTGGATGATTAATTTGTATTCTCTTTTTATTTTTCTGACTTCTACCTTTCAGAAACTGGCTTTGCCTGCCATAACTCAAAATGGTTGATTGATGCATGTTTTGACAGCCTTTGATACCTCCTCTTTACATACCTATTTGTCTGCTACAGCTCTGATAAAGAGGAATAGTTTTCACTTCATGATGAATGAAAAAAAACCCTAATGCATCCTTTGATCTATTCTTCTCCAAAACATTTATTTTTGATCCAATCCAGCAAAGAAAAGGCTCTTGTCATCAAAGTGTGGTTCTGTGGGAGAGAACACCAGGGTTGTGCTTGCTCTTCTCAAGTGCAGAATAAAAAAAAAGGACCTATGTATTCTTATTTACTGACACTAAACATTTGCTTGGCATTCGTAACCACTGCTAAACAATGGTAAAATAAAAGCCAGAACATAGCAGGTGAACTTCAGTGACAAGGAAACAAGTAGTCAGCAATCCCCACACTCTGTCACTCTGAAGGGTATGTTGGTATTAACACTCTGAAAGCAGCAAAAAATGTGCTATAGGACAACCAGCAGGTTGATGGAAGTGCTTCTTCCCTTTGTCACTCAAGAGAACACATTCCATTTTGGGCTTCCCAGTATACAAACGACACTGAGATTATGAACTAGTTCTATTGGAGGGCCACCAAACAATGATGAAGGCATGTGGAGAGACTGAGATGATTTGGTTTGGTTACCATTAAAGCTCACAGTAAGGCTCAGAGGAGATCTTACTGCTATCTATGGAGATAGCATGAAAGGCGAGAGACAGGCTAAACCAGCAGAAACACCCAAAAGATCTAACAGATGTAACTACCAGCACACTCAGATCTACAAAAAACAACAACAACTTTGGTCCCTCACTATAAAGCTCCATGAACAGCTGCCAATGGCCTTTTTTGAGGGTATTTTTGCTTTTTCTACACAGTACAGTCCCTCCACTTGGGATCGGACAACGACACCAGGACTCTAAATGTACCAATTGCTGTATCTCATTGAGTGCATTAAAATGAGAAACACTGAAAAAAGAGAATCACATTGATTTGCACAAGAGAGTCTTCAAGAGCTACCACTGTTTCCATTCAGATACAGCAATTAACACCGACAGAACTGATTGGATTTGAACTCATTTAACATCATTAATGCTGAAGACAATCTCATTCATGCTTAGCAACTGCAATGGGCTGAAAGCGAGACACAAATCTTAACTACAGTTGCCTTAACCAATAAGGGAAGAGGAGGAAGAAACTTCATGAAGTCCATTACTGATCTTACACTGTACATTTTGTTAATCTGCAAATCTCTTCAACGCGTCTAGTGAAGGAAACAGAACGGGAGTGAGTCCTTTGCTTGGGAGGCTTAGTTTACCTTTTCTTTCACACAGAATCACAGAATCATTTAGGTTGAAAAAGACCTCGAGATCACACAGTCTAAACATTCATCTGAGTGTCCCAAGCCCACTGCTAAACCTACGTTCCTAAGCTTCACATTTACATGACTTAAACACATCCCAGGAGACAATTCAACCTTTCTCCTGGGCAGCCTGTTCAAAAGCCTGATGACCTTTTCAGTGAAGAAGGGTCTTCTTATAGGAACACCTCACTACCACATTTTATCAGAACATGCCTCATTCATTGCTCAATGTCCAGTTCCCAATATATTAAGACTTCCAGCTACCCATCTTGACATGAGAGCTATTTGCCCAAACATCCCTGGCATAGAGCATGTTAAGCACATCTTTCCTCCAGATGAAAACACAGCTAGCACCAAGTTATACAAGTGAAGAAACAGACTTATTTCTCCTTTGGACTGCAGACATCTCCATGACATTAAATCCAGAGATTATTAGAAATTCAAATCAGAAAGTGACAGTGATTGGCTTTCTTTGCAGAAAAGTGCTCTTTTCCTCTTCATGCTCTTACGTGGGATGTAGTGTACAAAGCACTTCTATAAAAGACAGTTGCACTGAAGCCCACACAGTCTGAAAGAAGTCATTAAGATAATGACACAATGGTACGTGTGGGTGGAGTGAGAGTATTACACCACAGTCAGGTTCCTGTTGAATACAAAACAATGAAATAAATGCAGGTACTTTGTCTTCCTATTAAGAAGTCCATATAGTACTGGTTTTCTGTGTCAGCTCTTCTATGGATATTTAAACAAGTATTAGTAACTGCAGCAAAAAATGAAGTTTTCTTAATGCACAGTATTAACGAGCATTAAATCAAGAACCTGTTAGTCTGACTGAAAACTGACCCGTGAACAGCCATCCGTATGAATTAAGCAAAAATTCTCCAGGAATGCAACACACTGCTCTTCCAAAGACAACCCTCAGCCCATGAAGTCATCACCTCTAACACTTACATGTCTCCTTTTTTGCAAAATAATTTGGTCTTAGGAAAAAAAACCAAACCAAGCCATATAATTAAAGCAGATTAAAAAACCTGATACCTATGTAGAAGGCCTCTTTTATTGACCAAAACTCATGATTTTTTTGTATAACAAAATCACCTAACCTGTTCTAGATGAAGGATGTGGATTTGATTCAATTCTTATGTTTGTCCCAAATGAGACTGACAGGGAAACAGAGGAAGCTATGGCCAGTGCAGTGTTTCCTGTGAGAAAGTTTTCTGCCAAGATGGTGTCTTTGGGTTAGGTATTAATTTTTTATTGCAGAATACGTGTTTCTATTTATTCTGTTACTATTGAGATACCAATGCTGGTATCTACAGCTTTGAAAAATCATTCCTCATTGTTCAAATGCCTCCTAGCTCACATTACAACCATAATCTCCAGAGCTATATCTGGCATTATATATTCAGTTTAAGGCAGACGTGGACGTACTGCAATTACAGCAGGGCTGTGTTTTCTAGCAGTACAGTACAAATTTAAAAATACCACCAGTTTATAGAAGGGATATTGTCCCTACAACTAAGAATTCTGCAGGTACTTCTTGGAAATATTCAGGATTAAGACTTTTCCTGTTCCACAAAGAAATATTTTCTTTGTAGCCCTTAAAAAACCCTGAATAAACAACAAAGCTAAACAAAACCCAGTTTATGTCAGATCACCAACAGGCTTGTTGTACCCCAGAGCCACTTCTGAGCCAACAGTCAGACAATTTACCTAGGACACATACAAATCAGATCTAAATCCTGTTAAGTTCAGTTATGATTTGAGTACTGAACCCTGAATGTGCTCACTGCAGACAGACTGTTAAATATGGTTGTAGCACTAGTCTGAAATCTAGTCTTGAAGAAGTCTTCACAGATTCCTTTAATAAGTAAGTCAGAAAGCAAAATTAAATCTGAATGTGGAAGAACACAACTGATTGTTGAAGACCCAGGACTCCTTGCAGTAGCAGTGATGTTTGCTAAAACTATAAACTGCCCTGGAAACATGAGCAGTTGAAATGGATAATTTTACTTAAACAAGTCAATGTTACAAGGTAATTCCTAATCATTCATGGAAAAGTTTGCCTGTCCTAGGGAAGAATGAAGACCAGTGTCTATTTTTAATGTAAAAGTCTGAGTCATTCTGTCACCATTCTTCAGTAGATATGATTTGAGAATAAATACTGAACGCATCTTCACCTGTGGGAAACTCAGGCTTACCCTTTGTTCCAGCAATTGAGTCTGTGTGTGGAGAAACAGCTCTTTCACATGTTTTCTGTTTCTTTTTGATTTGCTGCAAGCCAGCTGCATGTATTTTTCTTAGTCAGATACTTGCTTAGCTTTGGCAGATTCCACAGAATTTTTACTTACTGTTTATATTAAAATTCACTTTAACAGTGGCCTTATTTATTCCGAGTTTTTCATATGGAGTTCTTGGAGTGATCCTTACAAATCAGTTCTTGCAGATGCAAATTACCAGACAGGTTACTGTCCTTCAAGCTCTGTTTGCATCTCCTTGTGCAGCCTACTGCATAGGAGCCATGCATCTATCTGGTGAGCTTGCATTTACATGTGACTTTGAATACCACATCCCCAACGTGAAAATATATACTTACAGGTCAAAGACTAAGTAATGGAATCCTTCTTCTGATATGCTGTCATGAAGCCGCACTATTGAAAGGGGAAAGAAAAATAAATACCAGTCATCTTTTTAATGTATTTAATATCTTACTTTAGTAGAGAAATGCAGATTAGAAATACAGTGTAGAGCTGATATTGTGTCTGTGTATGCTCTCCACCAGGTTTGTTTGCTTTGCTAAACTCTCTGTCCTCAGAATCCTATTTTTCATATGGTGAGATATACCAATAAACCAAAGGGCTGTGTGTGCTACATTACAGGGAAATGCTGGAGTCATTTCCTGCCTGTATGGGAACTTAACATACAGTACCTTGCCCTGCCAGTCATGCTGAATCACAACTAAATCAGTACTAAAAACACTGTCAGACTTTGTCTTAATATACTGCATTAGTATGATTCAGCTCCCTTTTGTCAAGGCAGAACTATCAAACCATTTGTTAAACAGCAGTCACTGGACTTTCAGTATTTGGAAACTCTGTTCTTAGTGTCATACAACTATTTTCTCAGTAGCATCACATGTTAAAAGTTATGAATAAAACAAGACACAGAGGGAAAAAAAGCTGGTAGATTTCAGTAACAAACTCTTCCATAATCAAACAAGAGATGCTGATTTTGAAAGATCGGCAGAAGCCAAAAGCACTCTATTAAGATAAATGGGGTCAAAAAAGGAATAAACTCTATTTCTGCTCATATGTCTATTATATAGACACATAATGCCCTCTAACATTCTAAAGAGATAACCTCTGAAGTTTGTGCTGAAAACACACCAGATGGCTGCAGAAACTTCATGCTGAAGAATGCTTCATGTTTCAAGAACTTAAATCACGTAACAGTAGAACTATGAATTAAGTCCTGCGCTTTTTCTTAATTACATGAAAGGAATCCAAAGTTTCCAAAGCTCAGCTTTATACAGTACATGAAGTTATTTCTGTAGTTTGATCTTCATTATCATTTATAGTAAAATAAAAAAACCCATGATCAGGGTACCCTAAAATTGCTTCATGTTCTGAACTTGAGCTGATGAAGAAAGCAGAAAAAGACTTCAGATTTCCCCCGATGGTACCTTTATATATTAATGATTTTTTTATATGTGACATTTAAAAAAAAATAAATCAAATAAACATGACTTTTTAACTTAATAATATTTAGCCCAGGAAAACATCTTGTGTTTACACAATACTGAAGAGAAAACCAGCTCTTGGCTGACTCACTGCCCAGAGCTCATGATGATTCAGAAGAGCCAAATAGGTCTAAATCAGAATTCGTGGATTTGGCTGGTTCTCCATTCTACATTTGTGCAAATTCTTAACAAAGTGCAAGCCTTGAGCATAAAATAACAAGGTAAAACACTGCTACCAAAAATCCCCAAACCAAACTTTCTCTCTGGTTGTGCTGTTTGAATTGATACATCAATACCTCCAAATGTTTGGTCTTTACACCAGCTCAGTGAAATGAGAGATCAGATACTACCCTAGAACTGAAATTCTGATGTTCCCAGCTCAGAACACAGACTCTGAACCATCTGACTGTGAAGGAGTTCTCTGATAATGGGATTTACTACAGACCATGGATATATTCTTTACTAAACCAGTAAACTTTGGAGCGCAGCTTGGACGTTTTCCATACGACTATCCATGAAAGTTGTAACTTGTTAAAATTGAAGCCATGGCCAATGATACCTTTTGACACAAGGTGCTTTTTTCTGAAATAAGATGTCTAAGAACACAAAGTCTGTTTTTAGTATTAACACCTTTTAAATGCAAAGCAGTGCTCCTTTTGTCACTGCTTGCTACCAGCCTATTCCAACAGGCAAAAGACTTGATATTCGATTTCCTATATCATGTCAAGAACTACTGATTACTTCTGGGGAGGCATAAGACTTGCTGCCAACAGCTCTGAAGCATGTAAAAAACTGCAGATTTTGGAAACGTCTTCAGCTAGTGGAAACAAATTATTAAATTTTACCATTTAAAAAAGAAATCCACCTTTAAAGTGTTACTCTGGTATTAAAATCAGATGGTCTTGCCTTCAGCTTGTGGCTGTGTAACAGTCAACCACCTATATTCATCCTCATTCTTCATGGTTTACTCCTGCTGCTCCAGTGTGGATATCCATTCAGAACTGCAGCACATTCCAACCATGTCAAATGCCTTGCCCAGCACCACAGGGTCTGTTAATGTGAGAGCTCAGTACAAGTTTTATCTGAGATAGAGGCATGTGTCACATCCCTGCTACCAAACAGACCAGCCAGGTACCATGTGAAGGAGCTTACTGAGCTTTGCTTCCTGAGGTGCTCAGTGCTTTTGTATTGTTACATCCTTTTGTAGCTAAGGGCTCCTCTGTTGAGTTTCACCACAGAACTACAGCTCCTTTCTGACTACAAAGGGGCTGTGATTTGAGATAACAGATGATGTTTCTTTCTCAGCCTGGTGAGGCCATTTCCTTATTAGCTAAACTCCAGTCTGCAATGTCCATGGGGTACCTTCTTCAAATCACATCACTTTTTCTTTACTCCCAAATGTCTGAATCATAGAAGTGAACCAGGACAAATACTTGTCTGAACCAGGACCGCATGTCTGTGGAAAGAACAGGCTGAGGCAGCCAGGGAAGATCAAACTCTCTTTTTGCAGTTTAGTGCTAGTAAATCTGCTAAGTGAAAATCCCAAGTAAGCACAGGCAAGAACCTGGGGGCCAGACTTTGTTACTATGTTCTGCCTGCAACTTAGCTTCTTATTGGGAAAGAGAAGCTACTCACAGAGTTTAAAGGTGTTTTACTACAAACACTATTTGTGTGTTCGTTTCCAAAGTGTCTAGCTCTTTATACACATATATCAGGCAGGAGTCAGGCTTGACAAATCAACAGGCAGCAATTACCAAGACTATTCATCCGAAAGAAGAGATCTCATCAGTATAACCCACAGAGCAATACCTAGAGACTGGAGGCTACCAAATGTCACTCCAATCTTCAAAAAAGGGTAAGAAGGAAGACCCAGGTAACTACAGACTAGTTAGCATCACCTCCATCCCAGGAAAGGTGATGGAACAATTTGTCCTGGACGTTGCCTCTAGGCACATCAAGGACAAGAGGGTCATTAGGGACAGTCAGTATGGCTTCACCAAGGGAAAGTCATGCGTGACCAGCCCAATAGCCTGTTATGAGGGCATAACCAGGTGGATGGATGATGGCAGAGCAGCAGATGTGGTCTATCTTGACTTCAGTAAGGCATCTGACACAGTCTCACATAGCATCCCCACAGCCAAACTGAGGCAGCATGGACTGGATGATTGGGTAGTGAGGTCGATTGTGAACTGGCTGCAGGACAGCAGCCAGAGAGTAGTGGTTAATGGGACAGAGTCTAGTTGGAGGCCTGTATCTAGTGGGGTTCCCCAAGGATCAGTACTGGGACCAGTCCTCTTCAATCTACTGATTAATGACTTGGATGAGGGATTAGGGTGCACTGTCAGCAAGTTTGCTGATGACACAAAGATGGCTGGTGTCACCAACACTGCAACACACTGTGCTGCCATTCAGCGAGATCTGGAGAGAGAGAAATTGAGGTACAACAAGGGTTAAGTATAGAGTCTTGCATCTGGGCAAGTACTAGTATAGGTTGGGGACTGACCTGTTGGAGAGCAGGAGGAGAAAGGGACCTGGGAGTCCTAGTCTACAGCAAGATGACTATGAACCAGCAATGTGCTCTTGTGGCCATAAGGGCCAATAGCATTCTGAGGTGCATCAGAAGGGGGTTGGTTAGCAAATCACAAGAGGTTTTTCTCCCCCACTACTCTGCACTAGTGAGACTGCATCTGGAGTATTGTGTCCAGTTCTGGGCTCCTCAGTTCAAGAAAGACACAGAGCTGCTGGAGGGTGTTCAGCATAGAGCAATGAAGATGATGAAGGAAGTATAACACCTCCCTTATGAGGAAAGGCTGAGGGAGCTGGGTCTCTTTAGCTTGGAAAAGAGGAGGCTGAGGGGGGACCTCATTAATGTCTATAAATATGTGAGGGGTGGGTGTCAGGAGGACCGAGCCAAGCTCTTCGCAATGTCATCTGGTGATAGGACAAGGGGCAATGGGTACAAGGTGGAACAGAGGAGGTTCCAATTAAATTTCAGAAGGAACTTCTTCCCAGGAAGGGTAACAGAGCACTGGAACAGGCTGCCCAGGGGGCTTGTGGAATCTCCTCTGGAGATGTTTAAAACCCACCTGGATGTGTTCCTGTGCGACCTGGTCTAGGTGATCCTGCTGTGGCAGGGCGATTGGACTTGGTGATATTTCAGGGTCTCTTCTGATCCCTAATGTTCTATGATCCTCTTTTCTTTGAGAACATTACAGCTAGACCTAATTATTACTAAAGGGAGTTTTTTCAGGAGGACTGTCAGCAATTTTTCCTTCATGCTTGCTCTATCACTATGGTTGTTCTCCACCAGTGGGTTACAGCGAAGGTGTTGAACAGCCTTTGGCGGCAAAGTTGTTGCTGTTGCACAAAGCTCTCTGTGAAAGAAAACATTATAAACCCCACAAAATACCAGGACTATCTCTTCGGATTCAACACTCACTCTCATCTGAAACACTTCCTAATCCCACTCTGCAATAACCATGACAGTGGTTCAACTATCACATTAACTTTAATAGTTTTGGATTTAGCCACTGGTGTGAGCTAGCTCACATCAGAGAGAAGTAAGATGACCTCCATTTTTGACTTTGTGTGTTTTTTGTCTGTCCTACAGAAAACAGCTTGATAGAACAGCCACACAACATCATTATCTCCTTTCTGCCTTTAAAGTGTAAAATCTAATAATAGTATTCCCCATACTTTCAATAAGAATCAACTTCTTTGAGGAAAGCAAACAAGGCTAGCAGCAGATTAAGTCAGATAACAATTCTTCAGGATAAAGATACCTACTCATAAAACTACTGCCTAAAATATTTACGGGAGTGAAACTGCTGGACTGACCATTTTGGTAATTCTGGTATCTGAATTCTGTCACAAAGGCAAAATAGTTGAGAAGGCTGAACTTCAAACAGAAGTTACATTTTGGGGATGACAGAAGGGATAATACTGTTAATAGTAATGTAGTTACAGATACTCATTTTCCCTTTGGTGATGAAGATTAAGAGCTGTGGCCTCTGGGAAGCATTAATCCTGTAACTCAGCAAAGCTCAGTGTCTCGAATTAGTGCCCTGTTAGGAAGTTACAGGGGTCAGTGTCACTAATTTAGATTTAAAATGGGTTTGAAATTCACAAATGAAATGGGTAAGTTACTTCAAGTTCCTGCCTTCCTGCAAGAAGAGTGAGAAAGGGACATGTGTGCCTTCCCTCCACATTCACTTCCAGAAGTGTCTACAAACATTTTCTGTTCTTGTCTGTAATGAAGTATGCCTCGTGCTCACCAAACCGCTTGGTTGAAAAGTGGATGATCTGCAAGGGCTTAGCACTGTTAGGACTCAGATCTTCCTCCAAAGTCACCCTTTGCCATTTTTTCCATTCTACTAAATAAACCAAGGTGATAAGGGAAGGAAAATAAAGCTCCCACTATAACTTTCTCAGAAACTCAGTGGTGTCTGTGCAGAAGCTGTTATGACAGTGCTACGTGCTGAGACCAAACCTAAGATTCATCCTATAGCTTTTAGTCAAGATGCTAAGCTGGTCATGATGAACACAAAACTGTAAATAGGAGCAAAGATTCGGATGCTACAACTTGTGAACCACAGTTCAGGGATGCTGCTGTTTGCACTGATCACACACAGAAATATAAAATCACAGAATCATTTAGGTTAGAAAAGCCTTCAAGATCACTGAATTCAACCATCAACTCAGGTGTCCCAAGGCCATTGCTAAACCCTGTCCCTAAGCTTCGGATCTCCATGACTTTCAAGCACATTCAGAGATAGTGATTCAAGCCCTCCTCTGAGAAGCCTGTTCCAAGGCTTCAGGATCCTTTCCATGAATGTGTTTTTCCTAGTGTCTCTGGCTAAAAAAACACCAAACCCATCTTCAGTGTAATGTGTTTTTCCTAGTGTCTCTGGCTAAAAAAACACCAAACCCATCTTCAGTGTAATGTCTTTCTCTATACCTCAGTGCTCCACATTTTTTCACCACTGTCCCTATTTCCTCCCTTTTTAACTCACAAAATAATTTCTGCTGGGCAACAAAACTCCTTAAATCAGTGGTGCACAACACAGTCAGGACTAGAACCTCCAGATGCTAAACTCAAGTGGAAACAACTCCACTTAAGGCTATGCTGTGTCTCCAGCTCCTATTTTGTGCAGCTGAATTACTTCTCTGAAAGCAACCATTTATAAATATCAGTCAAACGTAGTCAGAGAACAGATAACCACTTGGCACTGAATCTCTGCTGCTGGAACAGACCAATGTCCCAGTGTCAAAGCATGGTCTCGCAAAAGAGACCATGTGGACATACTCCTTGAGGTCCTCCGGCATCTACTGAGCTACAAGATGGGTGATGCCCAAGTGCCTGCCATGGGATGGGCGATGCTCCTCAGCACACAGGAAAGCTCACACTGCAGTGAGACTTCTTATGCTTACAGCTCCTTCTGCATGAGACCCTCCTCCTTTGACCACCAAAGCCCAGGGCTCTCCATAATAAAGCCGCTCAGATACAGCAAAAAGAACTTTGCAAATATTAATAAGAGCCATTACTTAATCTGAAAATTCAGGGGCTAATCTGGTAAGATCAGTCCAGTAGCAATGATCAAGGGCAGCTGATCTCTGAAAGACATGAAACACACAGTAACACTGCATATTTAAGGAAATAATCTTCCTCTACCACATAATAGTGACTTTATCCCAGTCAGGAATACCATGCATGCTCTTAACAGGCCTATCCATTAACAAGTCTCATTAACATGTCTATATATTGATTAGGAGATCTTTATATTCATATAGTGTTCTATATTATACAAATCAAAACTATATGGTGGGTTCAAAGCTCAGTAAAAACAGAAACAAATTCTTTATTACAGCGCAAATTCACAGCTATTTAGGGACAACGACTTGAGAAAAAACCTCCACCCTACTAATCTGCATCTGCACTGGTATAATAAAAAAATGACAGGAAAAGTAATTAGGCAATTTAATACGTGGAAAGCCTGCACGTGTCCCCAAGGCACCGTAATAGAAAGTGTTAACCAGCATGAACAAAATGCCAGACATTCTAAAAATACTTGTGACCAAAAGCCTTCCCCATCAAGGCCCTCACACAATAACCTTCTGTATTCTGATTCAATGCCAGGAATATTTACTTTCACTGCCCTCATTAAAGCCCTGCAGCCTAATGCAGACTGAGAAGTCATTTTGCCAGACTGTTACCTTTGGTAAAAGAGCCTCCCTATGCTGACAATGAGAAGTTATTTAACAAAGGAGAAAAAAGACCCCGTGAACCCCAGGTAGTACTGTCAAAGCAGATGACCTTGGATCACTCCTTCTTGTCATGATGAGATTGTTAAATGCCCTGGATGAAGCCTGACAGTTTGAACAGTCATCAATATGTCATGGGAAATGTCAGAGCAGTCAAGAATACAGAATGTTTTAGAAAAAAAGTATGTTGTGTGGTCAGAAGAGGCTTGTGGAGCTACTAAACACCCTGGAAGCTACCCGAGCAGCTTCTCAAGTCATAACTCGTGATCTGTAAGCACAGACAGACGCACAGGTCTATGCTACTTCAGGCAGCTGCTAAAAGACGACCTCGCAAGTAAAATTAACTAATAACAACTCAAAAAGGAAACAGTTCCAAAACATATCAGAGTGTATTAGCAGTGTCCAGGGTTCAGGCTCTTCTCTCAGACAACTAGTGACAGAATGAGAGGCTAGGGCCTGAAACTGCACCAGGGGAGGGTTAGGCTGGATGTCAGGAAGCCCTTCCCCACAGGAAGGGTGATCAGACCCTGGAATGGACTGCCCAGGGCAGTGGTGAATTCCCCATCCCTGGAGGTGTTGGAAGGACAAACTGGATGTGGTCCTTAATGCCCTGCTCTGGCTGATGTTAGGTCACAGGCTGGGCTGGATGAGCTCAGAGGGCTTTTCCAGCCTCAGTAATTCTGTGATTCTGTAATTTTGATGCCTTTTTCTTTTTTAAAAAAAGGAGATTTTTGCTGCTTTGCAGTGTCCCATAAATCAAAACATGCATCCGGATGTTGGCATCTTAATTTTAACACATAATCGTGTTATTTACTGGAAATCCTGTAGTTGGCGTTGAGCTAATTCCTTTCTGCAGTTAAACCCCCTGATTTTGCCAGTTTAATCAGATTTTTTTTACAATGCAACCAAAAGCCTTACAAATGTCATCACCAGCTTAAGCCTGATGAGGATGGCTGCATGGATTCAAAGGTCTGACATACTTTATTTGCTATGAGCAAACTGCTGCCTTAGCCATGCTCCAAGTACTGAGGGTTTTTAACTGGTTTAGCACATGAGGAGAGGAATAAGGACAAGTAACACCAGAACTTCACTGTTAGCTAAGAAAAGGACAAGCTGTAACATAAGAGATGTTATGATGTGTTAATTAAAATCAAAAGATTCAGATTAACACACGCAGGGGAAAGAATTACCTCCATCTTCCTAAAAGAAGTGTGCTACAGTAATTCTTCTTCATGAAGCGGCGACATCTGAATTGCCACAATGGTAGAAATGGTTTGGTTTTACGTTTGTTTGTTAGTTTATGAAAGGCTATCAATTAAAGTCAAAAGTGGATGACTTTAAGGTAACAAAGCAAAATTCTTCACTCTGCTAGTTCACAGAAGCAAATGATCTTTCTTGTATTTATGTCAATATTGTTTTAAAATAACTGAGCAATAATCCCATTCTTGACTGGAATTTAGAGCCAGTCATCACTCTCTGGAACTCTCTTATCATAGATATTTGTAACTAATCTCAACTATTCATTTGACTGAGGAAAATAGTGAAAATGTAAATATTTACACATTTGGGTTTTGGTCTTTCCATTGAAATTTAAAGCAGGTAATTCTGGCAGCCGGAGATAACTGAAGGACAAAGCTATTCTCCCCACAATTATCTTTCACATAGATGTTGTGTCTGTAACTTGATGGAAATACAGCATGGTTGAGAACCAGCTCTATCGCCTGCGGAATGTATTCAAATCACTATAAGTTGCCAACTCGCTGTTAGGAACCGTACACAAATTTACCTTAATTAAATCAGCGAATCTACAATAAATATTGTTCACCCCCCTCTCCATCTGAAGCCTGACTGAAAACTTGATAGTGATGGCCAAGTCTTCCCCCAAGACACAAATATTTTTTCATTTTACTAATAACACTAAAAAATAATTTTCATTATATAAAAATAAAATACTTGAAGCCCCCATCCCAACACTGAATAAAAACACCAAAGTTTAGTTTGTCGAAGGAAGTATGCTCAGATTTTTAACAGAGCAGGCACTAATTGTGTCAAGCAGATCTATCATGGGGGGAAAAGACTGTGATCACTGATCCATGGAATAACACCACGAACCACCTTCTGAAGGCATCTGGAACTGAGTGACTATTTGGTAACAAGACAAGCAAATCACTTATTCTCCACTCCAGGCACTGAGGCAGACTATATGAAGTAACGCTGTCCAAGTGTACAAGGCAAAAGGAAACATCTTTTTGCCCAGTAATGATTTCCCATTCTGTGTTTTGGGGAATGAACCTACCACTTTATCTTATGCAGCACCACTGTAGATTTAACCTGTCATGCTTTTATCTTGCAGCTTTTTTACGTCCTTGCATGAAAATAACACTAAAGTCACCTTCAGAGGATTAGACCCCCAAAGCTGGTGAAGAATTTGAAGAAATGGCAACAGGCTGTATGTTAGGTGGATATGTTAGGTGGAAGAACTTTCCTCCAAAGAAGTGGCCAGGCAAGAATTCCCCCAAAGGCTGCAGCATAGCAAGGGAAGCTTTTAGCTCACACTGACTCATTCCAGATATTTCCAAACATTATTGCCTTTGCAGAAAGATCACTGCCACTACTTTGCCCTCTCTTAACAGAGTATGATGTAACACACAGTTACAAAGGAGTGTTTTCATTTCTAACTGCTTGAGTGACAGCCTGTTTCCTAGGACATGCTTGCTTGACTGGGAACACACTCTCCATCTCTATCTGCTGGCTGGGCTTAAAACCATTGTTTTCTGAGTGAATGAGGCTTTCCTCTCTTGTCAATTAACCATCAGAGTCAGTCATGCTACCAGAACTGAAGACAATTCTAAATTACTATCATTTTCCTAATGTGCAACTTCACAAGTGACTGATGATCCTGAAAGATTGAAAGGGTTTGTTTCACAAAGAGCAGGGAGTGCTTACTAACATCAGAGATAAACTTGAGGCTCAAGATGAGAAACTGCCATTGTCTTCTAATCTCAGTCTCATAATACATGGAAATTAGAAAGTGTGCCATGCCTTGTGGGACCATTTTTGAGATTGTAATTAGCACAGAGAAAACCCATATGAAGTTGGATGGAAGCAAAGCTGTGATGGTGAGCTGGAAGCCAGGCTGTACTTGCAAAACTACACAACTAGTTGCAGTTGTAGCCTCTGTGACAAATACTCATCTTCCTTAAGACATCCAGTGATTTCCAAAACATTAAGACTCTCCTAAAAGATAAGGCAGTCACAAGCCCTTCAACTGCAGTTACAGCTTTAGATCATCAACCAATTCTTTCCTAGCAAGGATGAAAAGCCAAATTCAACACAATCTCATCAGTAACTCCATAGATACTAGACCAGGTATAAATGGATGGGATGCAAGTAACTCCCAAAGTCACCTGGTAAGTAAAGGCACAAGACATACATGAATTAAAAAACACAATCCAATCACTGTTACATGAGTGCTGTTCACTGCTGTGCAGCAAAAAACCAGAAGCTTGGGATCTGAATGCAACAGCAGAACATCTTCAACATCCAGGTGCCAGAAGCAGGGTGCCATGCTGGGCCCAGCATGGCCATAATGAGAAGCTGGATGTATTTAAGAGAGACAGACATCTAGAGGGCAAACTAAAATTAGCAGCGCATTCCCGTGGGCAGTCCACGAGAATACTAACACTCTGATGAAGCTGCTAAAAAAAAAGACCTTCTGAATTTGGAAGGTGACTGGGAGTATAGAGGTATCATTAAACCTCCATCAACTGAAAAAAATCCAGCATCAGCAGTTTTGCAGGAGTAAAGAAGTCTCCAGCACAGAAATGTGCAAAAGGCTGAGCAGAACAATTACAAAGAATTTACCTATTGCCAGCAATGGGAGTCAGTGGTATTTGCAGGGTATTAGAGTGTTAGTAACCATGGGATGTTTTAGTTGCTGCTGAGCAGCCAGAGGGCTGGTGTTGGTCTGCTCAAATCACCATTATGTGTGACGGAGCCCAGCTTTACTGGAGATGGTCGAACATGAGTCTGTGAGAGGAAGTGGTGAGTGAATCCCTTGTTTTCCTTTGCTTGCATATGTGGCTTCTGCTTCACTGCTAAAGTGTTTTTATCTCAACCCATGAGTTGCCTTCCCCATCCCACTGTGGGGGAGCATGCAAGCAGCTACAGGGTAGAAGTGCAGAAGATGCATCTGAAAAGCTAAAAGCATGCGGTACATGCAAGTTCAGCCTGTGAGTAGCACTTTTAAATGCACTCCTTGCATCAAATTAAACATTGCGCTCCCTGTTTACAGCTTCCACTCCATTTTCATTAAGAATTTATATCACAATATTTAAGCATGAAAGCAGATGTTTCTTTTGCGTAAGGAACAGAAACATCCCAAGAGGGATGTAGCTTTACTCAAGAATATCCAATTTTCCTTCCCAAACCCCATTTGCTGATCAGAGATTTTTAAGAATAGGAAAGGTTGCAAACGCCTTGTTTCTTGCCATGAACTATTATATTCTGCAGCATTCTGTCCAGAAAAGCATCCTAAGGGCAGACTCATGAAATGCTCAGATATAAAACTATGAGAATGAAAACACACCATACCTTGATTTATGTCATATCTTACTACTCTGAAGTAACCCATAATGTTAACTTTTCATTTTTGCCCAGTCTAAGGATGGACAGATTAATTTGTTCCTAGCTGTTACTTCTCTCAGGTGGTCTCCAGCTGGACTGGAGCCCAGAATGGCTGTGCAACCTCCTTCCCTGGAGGCTCTCCAAACACAGAAGGACAGGCCCTGTGTCACCTAATTTTACTGGACTGGCCTGAGCAAGGGTTTGGGGCTGGATAACCTCCAGAGATCCCTTCCAAACCACATGATCCCATGATTTACAATGTTTTTTTTTTTCCAGAGGACAAGGTATGTGAGTAAAGCAGATGGGAGTAGCCCATGGATTGCCCCTCCTAATGAACTTCCAGGGTTTTGTATCGTCTTTGGAAGATAAGCAAAGGCATTCCTGAGCTCCACAGCGAGTTCTCAAAGCACCACTCCTGATTTATGATCACTCAAGTTGAACATGAGCCATAGTCCAAAGTCAAGAGACCTTCCTTCTGCCTCTCGCTGCTTCCAGCTTAGATGCCCAGCTCTCCCCATCACCTCAAGTGCTTCCCCCTCCTCAGCCATGTCACCTTCTCCCTTTCCTTCTCTCTGCCCCCCATTTCTGAATTTACCCTTTTCTGTATATCGTGGAGAACTGAAGTTGAGATGGCAGAGTGGTAGGGTAAAGGTGGGACTCAGCTCTGAGCTGGTAAAAACAGCCAAACCCTATCTGTTTCCACTTTATTTGGTGTTTTCCCCCAACTCAGTAAGAGCCTTATTCTGTTTTCCCCAGTGTTTGCATACTGATCTAAGAACCTGAACAAATCCACCTATTAAACAGTCAGCAACATTGTCTATACAATGCAAAGGGGATCAGAACTTACAACATCCCCTAAAAATGTGCTAAAAATGTTTTTACTAGCTTTTACCAAGAGAAGTAGCTTACTTTAGCTCAAGAGGTAGAGATCTCTGTTTTTGGAGGAAAGGGTCCAGAGGAAAATTACATATTTGTGGTTTAGCTGGGAGTCATGATGTCTATCCGTATGCAGAACACGTGGTTGCAGATCCATAATAAACAAAGCTTTCCAACAAAATACACAGTCCTCAAATAGCAGTCTTGTAAAAAGAGAGCAGTTCCTTTTCATCAAGCTCATTTATAGGATTCTTCAAGTCAGCAAAGTTAAAACAGACCACAAAGAAATGTGGCAACCATAGCAGTGCTCAACCTCTGCAGCAGGTTCGTCCAGAGAGATCTTCAAAAGCCACTTCCAGATGCTGCGGATACCTCTGCTTTACATTTACAATGACTGGCTACAGAAGTGGAACAGAGTTTATGGCAAGAAAAAGCACTTAGAAGAATACAGATGTGCCATGTGAGAAACTGTACAAACCTGGCTATAAGCAGGCAAGGAAAATCCTTCATGGTCTGGTTCACATTCAGTCTGAGCTTTATCATTACCTATTATGGGATAAATTACGCATACACTTCCCAAGGCCAAAAATATGACAAAATTTGTGGCAAATCTTAGGGAAACCTTATTTCCTTGGAATATTATGGAAGTTGCAAGAGTTTATGGGGGATATTACAACCTATGCTTCACTTGAGCTAGAATAATCTTGTCTTCCATTAAAGGGAAAGAGAATTAAGTCAGCATGGCAAGAAGTAGTGTCATTATCAACACTAAAAGACATTTTTATGCTCCATAGTAACCTAAGGATTCCATGCTGCCAGAATAAAGGATTCTGCTGTAACCAAGACAGAAGCAGAAGCTTTATCACCCAATAAAGCTGCCTTTGCCCCACATTGCTTTTGCACTCAGACAGGCCATGTTATCTGACATTTCGTATGTTACACGCTGGAAAGTACTGGCCCATTTATTAGCACTAAATAACTTTTGGTTTTTTATCTACGGGACTGCATTTTTTATACGCCGCTTGCTGAGTGGGCTGACAGCAGCTCTACGGAAAGGACTTTTCACACGCTATTTTTTATGACATCACTCTCTTCATCTTAAGCATCAACCATGAATTCATAGTGACTTGAGCAATTAGAAGAAGTCAAACACACAGGAATAACAAATGGTGCAGAGAAGAGGAAGGCTGCCGAGAAGTTACTTGCACCAAAAATCCATTCTGTCCTCCTTGTGTGATCTTGCCTGGTTCAGTCTCAGAGAACTGCCCAGGCTGGAAAAATTCTTCAAGCTCATCAAATCCAAACACTAACCCAGCTGTCCCAAGCTGCCGCCGCTAAACCCCATCCTTGAGCCCCAGATCTTCACAACTGTCACACATGTCTAGGATGGCAATTCAATCCTCAACCTGGGTAGCCTGTCCCAAGGCCTCATGATCCTTCCCATGAAGAAGTTTTTCATTACAATACATTTAGTTTTACAAATAGCTGCTGCAAACCCAGTTGCTGTATTCTGCTGTTGCATTTCGCTCTTCAGCCACTGCTGAGTTCACACATGAATATGCCATGCTATAATACACGATAAACTGGCTTTTACATTAAGTATAATGTGATGGCACTGGTTTACTTGGTTTCTTGATGTTTTATTTTAATTTTCTCAAGACCTATGGTTCCCATTATTCATCATGGAAATTAAAGATTTAATTAATTCAGTAGAATGGAGGAGAATTAAAACTGGTGAGATGATGTGCTCATTTGAGCAATACAAATAATTGAAGGCAGCACAATCTTTCACATGAGTCAGTCCTACAATTTCTGCTTTCTGCATGAGGTAAATAAGGTATTTCAAAAAGATACATATGTATGTTTATATAAATTTAGTCAATATATTCCTGAAGATCAAGTTTATTGAGCATAAATTTATACTTTTCATCATATCAGGAACAAAGTCTTATTACCTTTTAAGTCTGTATTAATCTTTTTGTGGACGCAAAGTTGAAACCTGAAATTCAGTTCAGAAAAATTATTGTGCTAAAGAACTACTTGTGCCAAAACAGATTTTTATTCCATATTTCACACAGTATCACAGTAATGATGAGGCGGCAAAAGACCTTAAAGATCATCCAGTCCAACCTAAAACCAACAAAGTAAACCTAAATATCTGACATCTAGATCATGCCACTCAGCACTTCATCCAGCCTAACTCTGAACAAGTCCAGGGACGGTGACCCAACCACCTCCATGGGCAGCCTGTTTCAAAACCAGATCCCTCTTTCAGTAAAAAACTCCTCCTAATGTCAAGCCTAAACCTCCTGCGATGGAGCTTAAGACTGTGACCCTTTGTCCTGTCTCCAGTGTCCAGGCAGACAAGACCGATCCCCGCCTGACCATAACCACCTTTTAGGTAGTTACAGACAGCGATAAGGTCACCCCTGAACCTCCTCTTTTCCAGGCTAAACAGACCCAGATCCATCAACCTCTCCTCTCAGGGCTTACCTTCCAGCCCCTTTACCATTCTATAACTGCTCTTCTCTGGACTCGTTCCAGCACCTC
>VZRI01006316.1:59007-96679 GCA_013397515.1 Upupa epops
ATGGATTCCAACCCATTGTCAATATCATCAATGAAGACGCTGAACAGGACCGGACCCAACACTGAGCCGTGGGGGACACCACTAGTAACAGGTCACCAACTAGATGCAACACCATTTACCACCACTCTCTGGGCTCATCCATCCAACCAGTTCCTGACCCAGCACAGTATATTCCTGTCAAAGCCCCTTGCTGCCATCTTAGCCAGGAGTATATCATGGGAGATGGTGTCGAATGCTTTACTGAAATCTAGGTAAACCACATACACAGCCTTCCTCTCATTAACCAGTCTAGTCACTTGATCATAAAAGGAGATCAGGTTAGTCAAGCGAGACCTACCCCGCCTGAACCCATGTTGACTGGGCTTAATCTCTTGGCCATCACTCATTTGTTGCATGATAGCACTCAGCACTAACCGTTCCATAACTTTGCCCGGAACTGAGTTGAGGCTAACAGGTCTATAGTTACCTAGATCATCCTTCTGACCCTTCTTGTAAATGGGGGTAAATTGTAAATTGGTTTGTACAGTAACATGGCTAATGCCAGCTGGGCTACTCCTGACTTTGCCACAGTGAATCAAATTCAGAAAAGATTTACTAAATCTACCTTTGTGAGGTACCAAAGAAAGCCTTATCTGTCCTCAGTAGCTTGGCCACTCTGGCCAGCAGTGCCACAGCTCCAGCTGGCAGGCCTATTAGAGCTGACATGGCACAGTTTCTGCTTGGCAGTCCTACTTACCTCTAAATATCTTGACTTACAAAGCCATTCAGGGACAACCTGTCCCACTGCCAAAAGGACTTCATTTATCACCTGAAGGGCTCCTGCACGCCAGTAAAATCTGCTGCAGACTTTCAGGGAAGGGATGAAGATTCCTCACAGTCAGGCTTGAGTCTGCTGTAGTTGTCTGATGGATCCTGTCATGCTTGCCCTATCTCATGAAACATCTACAAAGCAAAGGGAGGAGGTGGCTGCAGGTAGAGGGTAGTACGATGCAATGAAGCCAGACACTGCCCTGTCACTGTCCAGGACATGCAGTTTATGGACATGGTCCCACTACACTAAACATACCACTTTACTGTGCACATCTCTTGATGAGTAGGAATTTTAAGCCCTTCAGCAGCTACAGAAAGAGGCAGAAGGTTCTTCAAACAGTCCAGCTCAAACTACTTACACTTGCATTCTAAACTCCATTATGTTAGCAAGGTATAATAAATAAAAAGAGAAACATCTACTAACTTGTGTTGTTACAGCCATTTCATCAGGGCAAGAACATGACAAATACAGTTGAAAATCCAACTTAATGCACCAACTTCTGCACATGAACACAAAGGTCTGTGAAAAAGAACTTTGAGCTATGTCTGCCTAGAAATTTCCTGCCACAAAATAACAGATGCAGAAGGTCAAATTACCCAAGAAAGACTGGAAAAGGAGAAAACACTGGTGTTGCCAAAGACTAATGAGGAAGAAAGAGTTCCAAGCCCCTGTGAAGTTTTCTCTCAAGGACTGAAAGTTCACCAAATGGATTTTACATCATTTTAATCCTGACACAAAATTCATAGAATCATAGAATCATTAGTGACCAAAAGGGAGCTTGAAAGATCATCTAGTCCAATTGCCCTGCCATAGCAGGATCACCTAGACCAAATGGCACAGGAACACATCCAGGTGGGTCTTGAACATCTCCAGAGAAGGAGACTCCACAACCCCTCAGGCAGCCTGTTCCAATGCTCTGGTACCCTCCCTGGGAAGAAGTTTCTTCTGATATTTATACAGGACCTCCTATGCTTCAGCTCCACCCACTACCCCTTGTCCTATCACCAGATGACCTTGAGAAGTGCCTGGCTCCATCCTCCTGACACCCACCCCTCACATATTTATAGACATTAATGAGGTCATCCCTCATTGGAGAAGAGGCCTCCTCTTCTCCAAGCTAAAGAGAGCCCAGCTACCTCAGCATTTCCTCATAAGGGAAGTGTTCTACTACCTTCACCATCGTGGTTGCTCTACGCTGGACAACCTCCAGCAGCTCTGTGTACTTCTTGAACTGAGGGGCCCACAACTCAACACAAGACTCCAGATGCAGTCTCACTAGTGTAGAGTGGAGGGGGAGAAGAACCTCCCTTGATCTGCTAACTACCCCCCTTCTGATACCCCCAGGATGCTGTTGGCCCTCTTGACCACAAGAGCACATTGCTGGCTCATAGTTATCTTGCTGTAGTCTAGGACCCCCAGGTCCCTTTCTCCTACACTGCTAATCTTCAACAGGTCAGTTCCCAACCTATACTGATCCCTGGGGTTTTTCATGCCCAGATGCAAGACTCTACACTTACTCTTGTTGCACCCCATTAAATTTCCCTCTACCCAGCTCTCTAGCCTGTCCAGATCTTGCTGAATGGCAGCAAGACACCAGCAAGAGACCAGGGTTATTATTTAGCTGGCTAAATAGTATGGCTGCATGAGAAGGGCTGATAACAAACCATAGGATGAAGGATACTGTAGGACATGGTTGAGGTGGAGGTAGCTCATATGAAAGGACTCCAGAGGCCTGAAATTACTGCTTTGGAAGAGTTTACCTTTCTAAGTTTACAAAAGGGGTTTTTCAGACCACACTTATGATCTCCTTCCGGAAGAGAAACCAAGTGACATTCACGCAATCAACTATGCAAACAAGGAACTATTGTAACCACATTAGCTGGAAGGTTTTATTGGACAGATATGAGGGCAGAGCTGGCACAACAGCTAAAGGCGGAAACAGAATCATGACAGGAGTGTAATGCTGCTGCCAAACCCTGGCATGTGAATTCAGACTCAAGGACATCTTCTCTCTGACACATCCAGAATGGAGCATCTTCTCTGAAAGACAAGCTGATCTGTCTCTGCTTCTTTGAGCTCTGCACCTTACTGCAGGTAGCCATGGATGGAATTTATGCTGACTTCTGGAACCCTATCTGCCCATCACCAAAGCTGCCATCACCAGTTTGCACTACACGCTGTACTTTCACCACTGCAGACACCGTATGTGCAGCAGCTGGGGGCTGCCACAGTGGACTAGGACTACAGCATCATAGTGGCCCATGCTACTCAATAAACAGAAGATATGCAATTGCATGCAATCAATTTAGACACCTGTTTCAACCAAGTTTCTCTCTGCAATTCAGCTCTTCCACTTCATCACTTTATTGTTGGTTTTTATTTCATCTCCCCCAGCTCCAGTTGCAGAAGGGCACAAGGTCCAGTCAGACCAGCATCATCTGTGTAAGCACTGCAGAGGAGCCACACCTCCTCCCCGAAAAACACGAATGTTCCCTTGTTACAGCTCACTTTACAATGCAAACAGTTTGGCTGGGATAAAGTAACAGACATAAGGCTATTCTTCCTCTTAACCAAATTTGCACCCAAAGCCTCTAAGCTTTTTAACATCTAAGCTAAAAAGCTGCTTCTGAGATTCAACATTTCATTTTCAACCATGGCACAATTTCAATTTACTATTATGATTAAAAAGAAGGAGCTGCTTCTTTCACAGACACAAACCAAATAACGAAGAACAAGATTTGCTACTTAAAAACTTTTGTATAACGGGATAAAATAAGCATCTCTGTTAAAAGAACACTAAACCCATCAACACTGGTCTGTCTCATTTTGCAACACATGCCGTTAGATGAAAGCCTTTTGCAGGTCTCAAAAAGTCATGTGCGGTACTGGAAATAATGCCTCCTACACATCGCTCAAAAATAAACACTTGGCACACACAGCTCATGGATGGAAGAGCAATAGCTCACAAGATGAGCATGGTACACGCTGCTCTAGGTGATCCACTGAGGTATATTACATCCGACAGCAAGGTTGGAAATGAGCTGTGCATCATTAAGAAATAGTCTTGGCTGGAGATATTTCCACTTGATTTCTCTGACCTGCTGTAACTGTTTCATATTTCTCCCTTTGTTTTCTTGACTGCTACCTACTGTAAAAGCAATTAAATGTTCCTACCGATATTGGGATGCTTCAAAAGGCGACAGATTCTAGCTTCTCTTTCCAGTTTCTGGTGATCTGCAACAAAGGAGAGCAAACAGTTGCTTTTAGTATGAAGATCAACAGGGTTCAGTGCTATTCAGTGTGATTTGATCTTCAAAAAAATAACTTTTCATCAGATCCATTAAGGTTTTACATTCAAACTGTTACTAATATCAAACTAGGTTACTGCATCTAGCCATTTTTTTGATAAACTACCACAGGAGGACCCATCAGAAAAAAACAAGTTGCAAATTTATTGAGGACAACAAAAAACATTCATGCCATGACCTATAATTATCAGTCAATAAACCACACTACAACATTAAACAAAATAAGAACAACCCACACCTCTGGTGTTGCCATAAATCCTGCTAATTGCTTTAGCAATATCTCGTGCACCAGGTAGATGAGTGCCAGCAAACGCACCGCAGTGCCATGCTACAGGGAGTCGCAGGAGATCATGGCCAGCAGTTATTATTTTCCCAGAAGGGCTAATCTCTCTCTCAGGCTGATTATTCATTAACCTGAAGATGCCCTGAACATGTAGGTACAGGTGTCCCATCTGTTGGCTCCTCCTCTCCCAGCCATTTGATTCTTTTTAACCTTGGGGCAGAGCAGCATGTTGTAGAGCTGCACTTGTGCATCACTAAGCCTTAAATGACACTTCATTGCTTTGGTTTTTTTTTAGTCCAGAACATTTCTATCATATTGATGCCTCAAGCTACAGATTTATTTAATTAATTTATGTGTTCTTCAAAACTCTGGCAAGGAACCAAAGGTTTATACACGTGGGCCCAAAGCACAGCCCGAAAGAAACCAAGATGACCTCTAAAAAGGGCCCTAATACAGCTTGAAGAGCACAATCTGTACAGAAATCAGAAAATTAAAGGCTTATGAGCACTCGGTAAGATGACTCTTGATTACCAGTTTTAAAAGTGATGAGTTGGGCAGGAAAATCCTAACCTTCTCCTATGGGAGACATCTAAGGCATGGGACACACCTCACAGTGGAGAGACACTTAGCAGCACACAGTTCTGGGTCTGAATCGCTCAGAACCAGCAACTTCAAGCCAATCTCACACCAGTTTGGGCAAAACAAGACAAACTGACTCTTTTATGTATACTGGAAAGCAAACTATTAAATCCTATCAAATAGTAAGAGATCCATTAAGTCTCCAGGCTCCTCTGACAGATCTTAACAAGCCAGTTTTTAACTATCCTCAATTAATGAACACTAGGTTTCTGGTAATTCATCCATCTCTTTTAGGTAGAGTCAGTAAAGACTTGAGGAAGCAAAATTAACAACGTCAACAGAGAAGACATTGACAAATTTGAGTAGACACATATGATATAAAATGCTGATATAAAATGTCACATTCTCCAAAAGAGATTTCCAAAGTTAAATAACGATACAGTCAGTACTGACTCAGTTGTAGAGGTTAAGGCGAACACAAGGAGTTCTGCTGCTCAAGCAATTTGTTCTCTAATACAGGGGGAAAAAAATCAGTCACAATGCAAAACCACAGCCTCTAGGGACAGAATTATTAAAACAACTAACACAGAAACATACAGCAAATATTCTCGCTCAGAGAAATCTATTTGGGTTCTACTCTGCAAATATAACTAGGCAAGTCAACAAGAAAAAAGAAATTAATATAAAAATCTTGCAATATGCTTAAAATCATCAACCCAGAGTATTAACTTGTTTGTGAAGGCAAGTAAGACACAGCTTAAGCATGTTTAAATACCAATTAATTGGAAGGCATCTACAAGAGAAGACAATTACAAAGCTCAATTGTTACTGCAAAAAGTCCAGGTAGTTAAGTCCGTTTAAAAGAACTATAACCACACATTGAAAACAGAAAATAAGAGCAAACTCCATCTTTAAAAGGGTATCGTTAGCACTTCAAGGTTGTAAAACATGTCTTTACATATAAGATAAAAATATTAAATGCCCACAAGTTAAGCTCAAAGTCCTTTTAGAAACTGAAACTTTTACACTGAGGTTTTATTATGTTAAGATGGGTAAATTTCAGTCGCAATGAGTGTGAAACACAAGCACAGGCATATCCCATTACAGCATCGGCTCTGGTGGTAACTCAATCACCGGCTGACTGATTGCCATGTTATTCGTAGCACACAGGGAGATGGTCTGGCACGCAAAGTAAACTCAGCTTGTCTTAGAAGAAACATGAAATGTAATGTAATCAATGTCTCCGGGAAAAAAAAAATAAAATGGTTCTTTCAGGAGAAGGTGTCTATCTCATGTCCTACCAGCACCAGGTAAAAGCAATTCTGTAGCATCTCCATCTGTGTTTACAGGGCAGGCCAGCAGGGCCAGAAACCTGGCAGGTGTCTGACAGTCTTCTATTAAGTGCTACAACACATCGTGTGCCAACTCTTCAAGAATAACACTGATAGAGTAAGTGCTTCATCTCGGACGACAAACATTTGAATCACAGATTGGTTTAGGCTGCAAGGGACCTCAAAACCACCCAGTTAAAAGCCCTGCACTAAGGGCAAGGACATCTCTCACCACACCAGGCTCCCCAGAGCCCCATCCAACCTGGCCTTGAACACACTTCCAAAGATGGAGAAACCATAACCTCCCAAGGCAACCTGTTCCAGTGCTTAAGCACCCTCACAGGAAAGAATTTCTTACTCAAATATAACCTAACAACTCCCCTCTTTCAGCTTGAACACATTTCCCTTATCCTATCATTAGATATGTCTTTGCTATTCATTGTTACACCACAGTTATTAGTGCTACATGCTGAATACACAGAGCAGGCAGGTACTGCCTGGGTGAGTGACTTATGTTCCTCCTGCTCTGGTGGACAGTGGACAAACAAGATGAAAAAATAAAAACCAGAGGATTTGTTACTTTACACTTAACTGGACAAAAATAAAAGTTGAAATAATGGAACATAAACTACATAGAGCTCTCTGAAATGAAAGCAACTTGACACTGTTAAGGCCTGCCCATTAAAATCATTCAGCGAGTAAAACCATTACACACTTTGAGCTGACAGTGATAGAACATGAGGAAATGGCCTCAAGTTGCACCAGGGAAAGTCTGGGTTGCACATTAGGAAAAAGCATTCATGGAAAGGGTCATCAGGCCTTGAACAGGCTGCCCTGGAAGGGGGTTAAATCACCATCCCTGGATTTCACAGTCATCCATGGTTTCACAGTCATGGAACTTAGGGGCAGGGTTTAGCTGTGGCCTTGGGACAGTTGAGTTAAAGGTTGGACTTGGTGATCATTAGAAGGTCTTTTCAACCTAAATGACTCCATGATTCTGTGACTCCTTCAGATGATGCCACAGAACAGGCAGATAATTCATCAGTCACACTGTAGTGACAGTAGCCACAGCACACTGAGATCGTACCATGGAGACATCTCATGCCACACACTTTGTGCTATGAGGCAGGAGAAGGAACACTACATCCTCCTTGAGTCAAGGACTGCAGTGGACATTAAGATCCAGAAGATGACAACTACACTTCCCAATAAATAAATGCTTAGAGCTGTTAGAGGTATGTGCAAACCTTCTGGGTAAGTCTACCATCTATGTTTTTGTGAGGGAAACCAAATACAGATTTAATCCTGTGGGGTTCCCAAGAAGATATCATATCCTTTGAGTCTGTGTGTTCTGTGTGCTTCAGGAAATTCCATTTTCTTTCCTCCCTCTGCTCAGTTTAGTTTTTCCACAAGTATACCCAACTGCAAACGCTGCACGTAATTCTCTCTCTCTGCTGCCCTGTTCCCAGCGAGGTTTCAGTTACTGGTGTCCTGAAGGCAAATGTCAAAGGGCAGGTCACACCAAAATACTTGGAGCACTCAGTTCCCAAACACCTGAAGCCTAAAAGGTGTGACGCTCCACTACAGTGTAATGCACCAAAACATGAAAAATGCAGCCTTTAACACAACTAATGGCATTCACTGACACCTGAAACAGAATATGGATGTGTAAAATTTTGGATAATGAGTGGCCATATTAAAGGGAAGACATGAAGTCATCCTAATTCATAGGATCATACTCCAGTAATCCAAAATCTTGCATCACATCAGAAAACGAGTGCTTGTACAGTTTCTGTCACGCAGGCAAACAAAGTAATGAATTAAGTGGTATTAAAATAGGATTTCTTACAAAAGCATCTTATAAAACCACCACCTACCAACACAGATATTTAAACTGCAAATGTCTCCAAAGTAAAACCTCTAATAATCACCTGTAGTAACTTTTATGTGCTCCTACTCATATTTTATTACTGGACCACCTCAGCTTGCTGTAGCCCTCAGCAAATGATGTAAGTGCATCTCCCCCCAGCTCACTTTTATATCTTAAGCCCCTGTCACTGTACATTTCTCTTCAGGTGTTTCTTCCTTTTCCTTTTTTCCCCCAACATTTTTCTTTGAGGTAAATGAAATCAAGGAGCTCCAAGCCCCAAGAGGCTTCTCAGAGTGCACTGCAGCAATCCTTAAAGCCTATCCTGGAAAACCCTGTCCCTCTTAGGTCCTCTCATAGAAACCAGAAGGAAATTCTGATGGGGGCTGTGTGAGAACACAGCAGTACTTCCCTTTATTAGCATTATTTTGACTAAAACATTGTTTTCTTCTGCTATCCTTCACAGAAAAACAGCTCCCACTAAAAGGAAACTCCTGCAATGCACCGAAATCTCTTCTCTTGGTGCTTTTTTTTTTGCTTCCGATGTAATTTAAAACTTCTTGCAGAATGTAACTTCTACGCACCTAAATCTCACCAGAATAAGCCTCTCTATCCTTATGGGAGAGATGAAGAGGCTATTCCCTAAGACGAAAGGTGTTTAAGATCTCTGAACTGAGAGCAAGCCAAGCATCAGAGAGCTCTGAGCCTGCTTAGAGGCTGAAGCCTTCTGCTAGGAACTTAAGCCCTGCTCTGCGTAATTTGTAGGTGGTTCAGGCACCAGGTGGGACCTACCCAACCTACCAGAAGTTCTGGGGCTGTACCGGAACATACCCAACACCTGGTGACATTTAAGCATGCTGAATAGGCATTTTCATGAACACAAGGCATCTGAGGTCTGCCCATACCTTGTGTCAGATCTGGCTCTTATTCACTACCTATGGGATATCTGTAAGATTAAGAGTTTAGAGTGGAAACAGCTTAGCAGGTCTGTGAATGATTCAACAAGGAATAAAACCTGTTCTTTGTGACCCTCTGCCACAGGAGCTCCAGAATTCCTTCTAGCCTGCAAGACAGGCACCTAAATGGGCTGAGACTCCCTGCAGACTTGCGCAGTGCAGAGTTACTCATGTACACTCCAAGCCGTGCAAGAAGGACATAGCTCCAAAGGTCTCCCATCCCAGAGCTGCTGCACATTTTCAGGACAGGACCTCTCCTGCCTTGCACTGGTCCCCTGTATTTTTTATTACAGAAATCAAAGCAGTATTTCTTCCTGAAGTAGAACTTCTGAAGCCACGTCTCAGGCTGTACTGACACCCATTAAATGCCAAGGCCACGCGTGGGCACAGGATAATGTTGCTACAATGCAGTGGGTGCAAATGAAGTCAAACGACCTCTCCCTCAAGATACAGAAGTGCTATGCACAGTAAAAATACATAAAGCTCAAATGCTAGGACTGCAATACACTCTTCCATGTGTGCAGATTCTGGGCCAAAAAGTCCCACAGAGCTGCAAAATGAAAAACAGCTTCAAAGAAAGTTTATCTTTTAGTCCTACCAAAACATCCAATGTGATGCCTGGGTGCCCTGAAACTGCAGCCGTGTTTCGTTGAAGTGTCTCTGCCTGGCAGTTACACAAATCAGACCCCTGCAGCTCAGTGCGTTGAACAGAGCAACAGGACTTCCACCAAATCACCCTGACTGTGCAGACTTCCCTGACAATTCTATAGAACACAGTGAAATATTCCAGGTATCAGGGCCTGGAAATGTTTGCGGTTTAAGGGTATATGTGTAAGACAAAGAGTGTTGCAAAAGCAACATGCTTTAGGTCTAGGAATGTGGTTGAAACACAATCAAACTGCATCAAATCCACTTCTTAAAACTCTTTCTCTGAGGAAATATTAAGGTTCTGGAAACATTCCAGTTCTATTTATTAGAACTGATCATTTCTGTAAGCTGAAGTCATTAACAGGGTCCAATAATTTTACTAAACCCTTGACTGAGCTGCTTCTTACGGAAAATAATTTATAGAACTTCCGCAATTTTGAGCCCAGCTGAAAAGCCTGCAAGATAAAACAAGAACCACATTTATTTTAGGGCAGTACATCACGCAGCCCTCCAAATTCTCCATTACTGCCTTCATGCTACAGAAATGCTCCCAGACAAACCTCACTTACCCTCATTCTCTACTCTTAAAGAAGGTAGATGCTAAGGAAAATGGTTCTTTAAATTCCCAAAGTGCTTTTGCAAAATTAATGTTCCAGCATTTGCTACCTGCTCCTGGGGAAATAGCTGAAAACAGTCGTTACTTATTCCTCTCTTCCTAGTATTTATAGCTAACAAAGTGGGGCATTCTTGTACTAAAGAATTACAGACAGCATGAGCACCCATCTGACCAGTCCCTCCCAACTTTTCCTAAGCAGCAGCACACACCAGGTGTTCACTGTTAAAAGACATCTTTCCCAGCTCTGTCATGGGCAAGCATATGCAACAACAATAGCAGAATCAATTAGGCCATTGGTCTGAAGCATAAGCAGAGCAGAAATGAGGGCACAGAGGCAGTCTTGAGTCATTTCTGTGGCTGCGTTTGCATACACACGTCCATTCAACTGAGCTTCAGAGTATCAAGAGGAAGCAAAATATATTAATCCAAGATGCTTTGTAAAACAAGGAATGAACCCCACACCTGCTGATTTTCAAGTTCTGCCCCAGGGCACTAAGGAAACAAAAGGCACATTTGAGCTCAGCTGTACAGGCGGCCAACAACAGCAGTTCTCAGCTGGCTGATGTACCTGCAGGGCCTTCTTCCACTTCCCACCCGTCTCTTGCGTTAATATTTTAGTGCTCACTGTGTGTGCGAACATGATGGAGAGATGCAGGGATTTCATTCCTACCTACAAAGTGCCAATCACAGAGATGGTACAAACGTCTTTGGGCTATTCTATTGAGACACTTCAGCCCTGAATTCTGTGATGACTATGGCCAAAAAAACACCCTGCAGGATATTCCTGTGTTTCTTCTGTTTCTAGCAAGGCAGCTGAAACTGAGGAGCAGACAATTTACTTTAAAAGAGAATATGTAACATTAACAACAAAGCTCTGAGCCAAGATGGCTTTTTTATATGATTTGTGGTTAATGACATACAAAATGAAGAGAGTAAGAGAACAATTATGAAGCCACAGACTGGATTTTACTTAAACGTTGAGAACCTTCACTTAAACAGTTCTTAAAAGCACACGTTCACATGGGGGCCAGTTCAAACCAGTAAATCTTTTTTCTCCCCCTTTCCCTGTTTATACTCTAATCTGAAATGGATTTAAACATCCAGCTGGCAATGCACTCGCTTCACTCTTCCAAGAGAAAGGAGTTAGAAAAGAAGCATAACTATGAAATTGATGCAAGTCACAGTGGCGCAAATGGAAACAACATTAAAGAACAGTCCCTAGAGATCAAAAAGATATTGTGTACATGCATTTTGGCCATTTCTGGATTGAACGGCCTCAGGAGGTTAGAGGAGATAAATCTCCATTTTAAAACATATGTACTTTAAAATAATGTTTTATATATTATATAAAAGACATGCACCATTATTTTAAATATGCATTTTCTTTAAATATTTTATAAATTCATAAACACATTTTTATAAATTATATATATAATCTATAAAATATAGAGTAATATAAACATTACATCTACTGAAACCAAGGAATGTGCTGTAAACCTCTTCAGTGCCAATGGAAACCGAAGTCTTGAGAGCCAGCAAGTGCAAGCTTGACCATCTCACCACCTCCCACTGTTCTTTTTCAAACCATCCTCCTCTCCTCATTCTCCTATTTCTTTTTAAATAGCTTCTGAGACTTGGTGAGCAGCTTCATGACTGCTGATTTTTAGATGGGACTTGAGAGATTTATTAGGTGTTGTGCAGCGTAGCGATGTGATGACTGTTTGATACTAAGGATGGGGGATTTTATTTTCCAGTCCTATGATCCAACAAAGCAAAATAAAGAGAAGTCAGTCTGCAAAACACAAAATCCTTGCACATTTGATCCCACATATTCTCATAAACCCTCTTTGTAACACTATGTAGCTGCTTCTGGATGAATCACTCTGAATTGTAATCAGGGAAATACTTCTTCCCTGTTTCTTAAATCATTTCCCTCAGAAAGTTGTGGGAAGTTTACAGGAAACAATAGTATTTGGGAAAAACATTCTTACAAATTGAGAGTAAGTTCAGACAACTACATCATGTATGAGAGATGCCTGGAATTTCAGGTGTTAACTTGGCAGTCTAACAAGCACCAAAGCATCTTCTCCACCTCAAATACTTCACCAGAGAGGATGAACTTGAGTACATACTTGAATGCCTTGCTGAACTCCAGTCCTACAGATCCAGTTTAAAGAGGAAGTGTTCAGCCTATTAAATCCATTAAGAGCACTTTAAACTCTGAATAGAGTTTTGGCAACTAAAATGTCTAGTACCTAGGTTTCTAAAATAATGCTGAGACTCTTCCTCCCCCCTCTCTCCCACCCTGCCTCCCAATAAGACAATAATCTCTAACAGTAAAAAGAAAAAAATCTGCAGTGTAGTCTGCAAAACCATCACCAGCTACAGCAATATGGAACCTGTGGTGGTAAATAATTTTTTAACTTGAAATAAACCATGAGCTACTGAATGACAGTAGCTAAATTTAAATACAAATGGGTAATGACTCCATGCAAAATTTGAAGCCATGCTTACAGCCTGGGATATCCCCTTGGCTTGGGTAGACATATCATAGAATCGTTAGGGATTGGAAGGGACCTTGAAAGATCCAGTTCAATACCGCTGCCACAGCAGGATCACCTAGACATGAGTAAGTTACCCAGTTTTTGAGGGTGGTGCAAAGAACTTGTGAACTCTGACTTTCAAGTCTTCGCTTTGGCAATGTGTATTTTTAGAAAGTGTATCAGTCATCACTGTCTTCTGACTTGATGTCTTTGCTAGAACAAGACACTGCATTAATTGTTTGGGAGAGAGAAATGGTTTGGTTTTCTTAAGCAGAAAGTGTACAGTGAGGTTGCTGAATTCACTGATGTCTCAAGGTGGCCTGAGTGTTCCATATTTAATAAGAAAAGAGAAGTCAAAGGCAGAAAATTCCTCTGTGTGGAAAAGGTCAATGACTTTCATTTCTAGCATTTCCTCCAGTCACAGTTACTTTAGAACTAAACATTACACATGATTTATTCTAACAGAGACTAAGGGCTTGCTTCTTTTATGCAAATCCACTTGAAATCACTGACATTTATCTTAATAAAAGCTCATGGACTTTAACCCTCCAGGAGGAAACTGGAGAAGGAGAAACAAGTCCAAAAAGAACAACAATGATTTGGCAACTGTCATTATGACTCAGAGGAAATCTATTAAGCACATCAAAGCCAAAGCTTTCCATAACAAAAAGAAATGCTAAGAATACATAAGTACATGCCTGCAGGAATATTTCTTCCAAAATAACAGTAGCTGTAGTAGCACTATAGGACCAACTATTACTGCATTAATAAAAATACCCTAATGACTAAACCTCAGCATTTAGCACACAGCAGCTACTAAGTAAAGTAGGTATTTATTTCTACACAGCCCATAAAAAGCTGAGCCAGTAATAAACTGAGAAAGGTGATCCACGTGAAGTAGTAGTTTGATTATCTTTGTGCCATTAACTTATTTGAAAAGAATTAAGCGGTTATGACTAACCACCATGCTAATTTTTGTTCTGCTGCACGTAGCTGCCATGTCATTGCTCGTAAGAGTAACACATCTCCTAAAATGCCCTGTGCACCAATAGGTTTTAGCCATCTGAAGCTTCCTATCGTGGTAATCTTCAACACCAGATTTCAGCTGCAATGATCTCTAAGTTATACAAGTGTGGTCCTCTTTTCCAGGTGGATCATCTTAACACTGTTTTTAAATTCAATTCTCTGTTTGTAAAAGCAAATTCTAAAAATCCACAACTATTAAATCTGGCAAACACCACTAAAAGACCTTTTCTCATCAAAAACAAAATCTGAGGATTACTGCTGAAGCCTCAAGAGCCTGACCATCCACAGTGACCGTCATTTCACTCTTGCTATAGATACCAAATGAAGATGCTCCCAGACAAGTAAGTTTGAGAGGGTTTGGGTATTTTTTGTTGTTGTTTTGTCTGGCTTGTTTTGCTTTTTAAAATTAAGATCAGGACAGAATAGATGGGAATTTTAAAACCAGCCACAAATGAGCAGCCTGGCCGAGAGGGACCTCACAGTACTTGCTGAGTATGAGCCAGCAGAATGCCCAGGTCGCATGAAAGGCAAATGGCATCCTGGCTTGTATCAGGAATAGTCTGGCCAGCAGGACTAGGGATGTAGTTATCCCCCTGTACTGCACTGGTACAGGCACCTCACCTTGAGTACTGGGGGCCGTTCTGGGCCCTTCACTTCAAGAAAGACTGAAGGGATGGATGAGAGGGTCCAGAGGAGAGTAACAAGGCTGAGGAAGGGACTGGAAGGAAAGTCTGATGAGGAGAGGCTGAGGGAACTGAGGGTGTTTAGCCTGGGGAGACTCAGGGGAGATCATCTTCCTCTTTACAACTCCCTGAAGGTAGATTGTAGTCAGGTGGGGGTCAGGCTCTTCTCCCAAGCAACTAGCACCAGGATGAGCAGGCAGACAGGTTGGATGTTAGGAAGCACTTCTTCAGGGAAAGGGTGATCAGACCCTGGAATGGACTGCTCAGAGCAGTGGTAGACTCCCCATCCCTGGAGGTGTTTAAGAAAAGACTGCACAGGGCACTAGTGCCATTGTCTAGCTGATGTGGTGATTTCAGGACTTACAGTGGGCTGGATGATCTGAGATGTCTTTTCCAGCCTCAGAAATTATGTGATTCTGTGAAAGTCACATCAAGCATTATGAGGCACTGTAGCTTTTGCTTTTGACCGCTTCCTGTGGTTTCCAGTGTAAACCCGCTCGCTTTCTCAAGAGTGCTTTCCTTAGCTTCTGCACCCCATGGAATACTTTCTAGCCCCAAGATCATCAAAGCAGACCTAAGTATCAGAAATCCTGCGTAATATTAAGCCATCAAATGCTGCCAGCACAACTCCCATAAGGCCAGGTTATCCTCTTCAAGTTGCTCAAAACCTACCTAAAGGGATTTAAGCTTTTCCCTCACTACTAGAGCAACTAACACTTGGGGGTCTGCATGTGTGGTAGTAGTTTCTGAGCTTCCAACCTTTGCCCCAGCTCCTGAGCTTCTTGGGAAGGACTATAAAACCAGGTTATTTCCATCAGGGTAAGCAAAGTGCTCTGTGCCTCTGGAAAGTAAAGATAGTAAAGAAAAGATCCAAGATCACATGAAGCATGAGAAAAAAATGGACCCATGAGGAGAAGCCGTCAAAAGGAGACACCTGCAGTAACCCTATTATGCCAAACAACAGTTTGCAATTCAGCTTCTTGTGGTGTCAGGTTCATCCCTGGTACATCTTCAACCTCAGAGCCCTAGATCAATCTTTAAAAACCACCCACACGGCTTTCAGGGATAAATCAAAGCCAGTCAATAGACCATTTGAGCTAATGAATGTTTATCCCTTGTTTCTGTAAATAAAGACCCCAGGGAAGATATTCTAATATTGCAGAGAGCCTCAACACTGGCACAGGACAAACATTAACTGCCTCAAGGAGTAAAATGGGAACATGAGCCAGGAATTGTAGGACTCTGTTTACAGATGGTGTGTTTTGGGTGTTTTATTGCCAAACCCTGATAACTTTGGGGAAAACAAAACAAACAAACAAACAAAGAATCACAGTGAAAGGCTCTGGCAAAAAAAACATAGTAACAAACACCAATGCTTCTCCCACCCCCAAAAAAACCCCAATCCTGCAGCCCAAACCGCACCTAAACAGCAACAATAAATCTGTAGGGATTTGTTTACTCAGCAGAAAAACTATTAGCTAGATAGAAGTTACTACTAACAATAAAAACTGTTGGTTTGTTCTGTTTGCTCTCAACATCAGTCTCTGGTTTTGTCATTGTGTTGGGTTTCTCTTCCTTAAGATCTGTTGCATATCTGAAAAAGTTATTTAGTGGGAACACTTGAAATTACAAACATTGGGTATCGCTATTATTAAACAACCAAATTCCATGTTGTTTCCATGGTACAGCTGAATATTCTACTCACAGTATACACTTTTACTCTAACTGAACCCACTGTAGAAGAAAACACCAATCTTTTCTCTCTTATGAAGCCGAGGGAAGGGAACTAGAGGAGGGAAACAACCCAGGCTCCAGTTGTGATATTTAATTAAAACAGCCACTTCTAATTATATTACTGGCAAAGCACTGGGGAAACGGTACCACTGTTAGCCCAGATTTGTAAAACAGAAGTTAATTACTCACACGCTATATTTGCCCACAGACTGTTTAACTCATTCCAAGAGCTCACAGCTGGTTCACACATGGAGCATCTCTGGGGGAATGGACATGAGAAAAAGGACCATAGCAGTCTCACTTTGTCTCAGAGGCTTGCGAGAAGCAACACAGAAAGTACCAATCATGCACAAAAGCAGATCTCTGATTTCTGCCCCTTGCCAAAACTGCTCACCGATCTCAAACCCAAATCTGCACTGTGGTGCCTGCCTTCCACTACCCATTACAGGGCTGTACCCTCCAGAGATAGGGACTCCACCCATGCCCTGGGTGGCTTGTAGCAGGTCTTGACAACCATTTTACTGAAAGAATTTTTCCCTAATGCCCAACCCAGACCACCATGTGGCCAATTTCCTCTTGTCATAGATGCTACTAGCAAGAGTCCAGTAAAACGCCATAGATGATGAAGAGACTGGATCATCTCTTCCACAGGGGAAGTAAAGGCCCTCTATAAGAAGTGCTCTGAGGAGCAGATGAGGGACCTGGGAGTGTTTAAAAAAAAAAGAGGCTCAGGGGACACCTTAATGATCTCTACAACTTCCTGAAAGGAGGCTGTAGCAAGGTGGGGATTTGCTTCTTACCCTCAAGTTAACAGGACAAGAGGAATCATCCTAAAGTTGCGCCAGGGGAGACTTAGTTTGACCACAAGCACAAATTTCTTCATGGAAAAGGTTGCTAAGCAGAGGAACAGTCTGCCCAGGACAGTGGTGGAGAAACTGCAGATCTGGTGCTTAGAAATATTGGTTAGTGGTTTCAGTATTAGGGTTTGGTGTCTTCAACCACAAGTGTTTTGAATGGAGATAATGAGCTCATCCCTTGAATGAGCAGTTGTAGACATTTTCTGGAGAGAATGGGTTCCAAAGTCTGAACTGATATTAAACCAAGCTCTTCACTATCCATTTCAAAAGACAACTATCCATTTAATGCCACCACAGGAACTAGCAGGAGCACAGGCTCTCACCTCTCAGTACATCAAGATTCCATCTGTTCAACCTTGTAGCTGTTTTTCATGCTAAGAACAGAAAGAAGTTTTATGCTTAGGTAATTTTTATCAACCACACCTTGACTCATCTGCCATGATCTTCCTGTTCTGAGATTTCCAAAGTACTTGTAATTACTGCACACCTCCACACACCATACCATGTTCTCATTGCTTTTGTAAACAGCTCTCTGTTAGCTGAACAGGATGTCCAGCATGGCAAGATATCACTGTCAAAGGGACCAGCATGAGGCTGATAGCAGAAAAACCTTTAATTCCCCAGACTATTGTGGACACACACCAGGAAATTTCCTTTTTAAAGGGGAGGTGTCTGTTTCCACCTTTTCTCCAAAAGACCTATCAATGGTAAATACTAGGCTGAGGAACCAGTCTTCAGGCTAGAAGGGGCCTTAGAGATCATCTAATCCTAGGCAGCATTCTGGGCCAGACATGCTTTAAGTGAGTTTAGTCTGCCTATAAAGCATACTTGGGCCAAAGCTGCTCTCATAATTAGAGAGGCTGAAATAGCTCCCTTGCTCCAACCTTTCACTTCTGCAAAAGGAGCCCAGCAAACCCTTGTACCCTACACAGCAGAGCTGAGTGACAGCACCATGGAAAACATCCCACGGTATTGCCCAACCATTCCATTCTTCAGCTCTGACTCAGACACTGTTACATCTAACTGTGTGATGAGGCATCATGTATGAATGCAGTCGTGTCCAGTCTTTACCCACCCAGCTCCCGCATGTGTGATACTGGAAGTAAAATAAAACTAAAAGCCCAGTGGTGGCCGGGAGATGTGACAGCACCAAAATCCTGATCACCACATTTAATATTAGTATCATAGAAACATTAGAGATCAGAAGGGACTTCAAAAGATCTAGTCTAATCCCCCTGCCACAGCAGGATCACCTAGACCAAGTCGCACAGGAACACATCCAGGTGGGTCTTGAACATCTCCAGACCAGGAGACTCCACAGCCCCCTTGGGCAGCCTGTTCCAATGCTCTATCACCCTCACTGTGAAGAAGTTCCTTCTGATATTTATATGGACCCTCCTATGTTCCAGCTTGAACCCACTGCACCTTATCCTATCACTAGATGACACTGAGAAGAGCCTAGCTCCATCCTCCTGACACCCACCCCTCCAAGAATCAAAGTATCAGAGAATTGTGAAACAGTTCAGGTTAGGAGGGACCTCAGAGATCATCTAATTCTAACCCTCTGCTATGGGCAGGGACACCTCTTACCTGACCAGGTTGCACAGAGCCCCATTGAACCTGGCCTTCAACACTTCTAGGGATAAAGGAGCCACAGCCTTCCTGGGTAACCTGTTCCAGTGCTTAAGAACCCTCACAGAGAGGAATTTCTTTCAAAGATCTAATTTAAATCTCTCTCTTTTGGCTTGAAACCATTCCCCTTGTCCTATCACTAGGTGCCCTCATAACAAATCCCTCCCCAGGTTTCCTGTAGCCCCTTCAGGTACTGCAAGGGTGCTATGAGGTTTCCATGGAGTCTTCTCTTCTCCAGGCTGAGCAGCTCCAACTCCCTCTAGCCTGTCCCCCCAGCAGAGGTGCTCCAGCCCTCTGATCATCCTTGTGGCCTCCTCTGGACTTGCTCCAACAGTTACTGTCCTTCTTAAACTGAGGACTCCAGAACTGGACAGTTTGCTCACAAGAGCAAAGTAGAGGGGGAGAATGCCCTCCCTTGACTACTAGTGACACATCTAACAGATATTAGTGCCACTATCTCCTCTGCAACAATGTACACAGATACGTGCACATACCTGAATTCAGCTCTGAAAAAGGACAAACACTTGTCCAAAGGGCAGATTAATTAAGGATTCAGAGGAGCTCTTACTCAGAGAAGAGCTAACAGGCAACCCCAGTGAACATACACAGCCAGATTCTTGCACCCTTCCTTGGCAGAGGGCCCATCCCTGTAATCATTATTCTGGGAGAACTCGCACAAGGGAACCAGTCTACGATGTGCAAATTATGATTCATGCTACAAAAACCTGGCTCCTGTAGTTGTTTCCCATCTAATTAAAATTCACTCAAACCTCCTACGATCTGGCTTTTACCATAACAATATCAATATCTGTGCCTGCTGCCAGAAGGCTGCTCAGCATCACAAAGTGGCTCCAGAGTAAGGACATGCCCCTAATATGGGGAAGAGACACGGAAACTCAAACTATTACCTCTTTCCTCACTGGACCTGGTGACAGGCAACCAGAAAGCTGATGCTCATCCAGTTTTGTTGAAGAATCAATTGCAGCAGGAGCATAGCGTAAAAGAAACACATATGCACAAAATAAACTTTCCTCATATTTTCAGCTGACTTAAAAGATTTATTGAACATGGCTCACTGTTGCTTCTTCCTCCCACAGGGTTTGTAAAAACCCTTCTGTTGCCTTTCTTTTTAATTGGATGTTTTGAAGCAATGCTCAGTTCATTTATCTTTATTGGGTTTATTTCTGCTTTAACTCTCTTGAGAATTTTCTCAATTGCTACTTTTCTTTAAGTATGAAGATAGCAGTGAAGGTTTGGAAAACATCTCTCTAAACTCTCAGATATAAAGGATAACATATCACATCAACATTTTTGTTGCCAGAGAATTAACACATTAAAATCCTAGCCCACGATTGCTTTCTGTTTCGTGTTAAAATCAGAACAATGCAAACCCCACAAACCCCCAAAGGCACAGCGAGGTTATGCATACCTAAACATGGAAAACAGGGTAGAGGAATGTGAGCTGGGATTTTCAGTTTCTGTTCCACAGCAACAATTAGGCTTCCAGCCCTCACACAGGCTAGCGGTGGCTGAAGCTTCACTAAGAAATAAAAGTCAACCTTAAGAACACTCTCCTGTTTAAGTGGGTTTTAGAACATGACCATGATACAGGTCTGAAGCAGCTAGAGATGGGGAATTGCAAAGACAAAATGACAGAAAAAGGGGAAAGTGCAGAACTGGAACATCAGAAGCAGGCAAAAGCCAGCAAAACCAAAACACAAATGTGTCAAGAGAGCAGGCAATATGAACAAGTCTACGAAGCACTTCACTGCATTGTTGAAGGAGTCACTACTGAATGGCATCCACTTCACCTATGCACCTCAAACTGGAGCTGGAACAGTCTTCATAAGATGTTATTTTCAGCCACTACAGATTGTGCATCCACTGTGTAACTGCCTTTCCCTTGGATAACCTTCAATACATCCCAGTGTCTGCAGCAATTGAACTCCCCTCCCTTATCAAGCACCAGTATGATACACAAGTCAGAGTGTTCACCGATAGCAAACTTCACAAATCCATTTAGTTGGATTCAAGTACCACATAACTCTGCTTTGACCACCTGGTACAGTAACTTCTCCAGCTTTAGGAAAATGTTTCTTCTTGTCCTGGCTAATAGTGCTGTACAACCCTTTGAAAATACATTTTCAGCAACCCTGGTAGAAATGCAACTTTGGTAACATTCCAGCGTTTCTTTCCTACATTTTCACTGATTTGCAATAAAACAAATGGCATTGCCTCAGCACAAAATGTCTGGTATATATTTTAGATAGTATCTTAATACTATCTTATGTAAAGTCTTACCACTGGAGTTTCCACACTAAAAGCATCTGATGGCAGTATTTGTGAATGAGAATCACAGAACTGTTTTGGTTGGAAGAGACCTTTAAGCTCATCAAGTCCAACCAGACACTCAGCACTGCCTAGTCACCGCTAATCCATGCCTGGACAATCCTTTCACTCTGCAATAAATACAAGATTTCCCAACTTTCCCAACTCTCATATTTATAGGACTGAATCTGGAAACAGCTATTTTACAGCTTCAGGTGTAAGCAAAAAGTGTTTTAAGAAGCTGCCACCCACTATGTGCCATTTTAGCAACTCATGTTTTAAGATTAAGAGACATGTATTTTTATCTACTCGGTATCTTCGACAGATTATAAAACCAGCCGCTTGGCTGCAAGCAGCATATTACTGAAATGTGCAGTTGCTTTGTCAAAAAGCAAAACAAAAATGTGTTAATGAGGGTTGTGTTTTCAGTAGCTCTATACCCACAGGAACAGTTAAAGAAACATTAAAAGGCTGAAACAGAAGCACTGGAATACTTCACTAGGACTTGCAAGGACTCACAGCTTGAAGTGTCAAGCAAATGAAACCAAAGAGAACCATGGGAAATCATTGGTCACAGCCCTTGCTGAGCATCTGGAGACAACACTTCAGAATTGCCAGGGCACAGACCCAACAGCATTTTACAGTAAGGGAAGCACCACACTATCTAGGATATTCAAGTCTTGTTTCTGAAACTTCACCCATTCTGGAATGATTGTTTTACCTTATAACATGGCATTTCAGGCAAGGTAAATATTTTGCAAGGGATCTTTGAAACCCCAAATCCATGAGTCTCAAAATCACAGGAGAGAGATTTAATTACAAAATGTCACCAAATGCACATGAAAATCTCCAGAGTTCCAGTATCCTTGTATAGCACTGCTTTCCATCATCTTAGGTTACATACAAGCCCTTTCTCCAGCTTCTTTTTGTACCACAAACTGATCTTCAGGTTTTCCCTCTGCCCTTGGCTAAATAAATCCCTGAGTAAAGCTCAAAATCTTCATTCATTAAATCAAGGGTTTTTTGCAGTCAAGTGTTTTACTACTTGGCATCTATCCATACAAAATTCAGGATGGAACAGGAGAGAAGGGGGGGAGGTTGATAGCAACATGGAGGAAGCTCATCACTGAGGAAACTAAGTCAGATTTATGAACCTAAATTTATACTTAATTGTAACCTGTAATTAATAAATTCCAGGTGTAATGCCTTATGTGTGGCATTCAAGCTAGTAATTAGTGGTGTTAGATATAACAAGGACACCATTCTGCTTCGTACCATAACTACACAGACATCATGGTGCACTGTACTTTACTGCTTTGGTCCTGCTTCATAAAAATAACTTGCATTCCTCCCTTGACTTCTGTGACCACACAGACTTTGCAGCAGAGTTCACATCTTTCCGAAATGCAGTCTCATCCTAGAATACAGGAATCAAGCTGTATTATTTCCAACCACAAAACTTCGGCAAGCAAAACTGCGTCTTGATTTGTATTTCTCCTTGCAAACAGCACTCTCTGCACAACTGACTCCTCACAATGGAAGGAATGGGGCCAATATTTCATTGCTGATGCACAGACAAAAAGGTACCATTCTGTGCAGTAAAACGGGAAGGAAAAGCAGCAGATATTCTTTATCCGTAAATCAGCATTCTTGCCTATGTTAATGAAGTTATTCTCTTTCAAATGTGCTCAGGATTACAAACCCCAAATCAATCTTTGAACCATCTAACTGGTGAACCACTAAGAAAAGTTATGCTCTTATTTTTGTGAAATACTAAAAGTGTCCAGACAGACACACGATGCCAAAAGAAACCTCTCCCAAATGCCCACTGAAGTTTACTCCATGTGACAAATAACTAGCTGGAACTGTCTACTGGTGTGAAATGTTTCTCATCCTGTTGACCACATTAAGTTCCCAAAGAACCATGCAAAGCACTTCCAGGGCAAGGAATTGCATGGCTCGCTGACTCACCATACCAAGCTTGGTCATCTGTGCTCATTAAATATTACCCTAAAACTACATCATATAGCTCTGCCTTGCTCTACTTACACACCCTGCAGCTGCGTGACACAGCCATTCCCCCCCCTTCCTAAGAACTAACTCTCCCAACATGTTCTGAGTGAGCCTCCTAATAAAAACAAATCATGACTAAATACATTCCTAGTTGGTTCTGACTGGTGCAGCAAGGAGACAGTTGACAAGAAGAATAATCCTGGTGCCTCCTGGAGATTAATGATCAGCTCAGAGCAATCAAATCTAAACAACAATTATTTCTAACACTAATCCAACTGTCTGACAGCATTCTTCCTCCAGGATGTGGAATTACTTCACCACTATGTGCCTGATTCCTTTCGGTAAATATACAGTTAGTAGAGCAAAACCCACAACCAAGAGCTGGAAATATAAACAACTCAGATTAAAAAGCAACTTCTCAGCTTACAAAAGGACAACAGACCAAAACTGTGCAATGTTGGCAATGGACCAGTCTGCAGACAAGGCCCGTGGACAAGTAAGATGTGAAAACAAGCGATTTTGACCAGAACTGGGTCAAGAAGCTCCCAACATCATGAGATTTTCCAAGCAAAGTGTCATGTAAAGGTCTCATTTCTTACTGCATAAAAGATACAGCTGCACATTTTGATTCTTTGCCTGCAGCAGCCACTCTCTGCCTGACTCACATAAATTTCATTCCTTAGAAGAATGTGCAGAAAGGTCTGGCACAGAGCAGTAACACCTTGGTAAGGCAGACTGAACAGGAGATGATATTTTGTTGGCATTGTATTAACTGCAAAGAGCCAAAGGCATGCCTTTCCTTTGAGAAACTCTCAAATTCATTCAGAAACAAGAGACACTGCTCATCCAATTCTAATCATAAGAAGATACTTGCTGTTTGATAAATTAGTCATTATAATTGCCAACACAAACTAAAAGGATATATCCTTTGCAATAATGTAAAGCGTATATTAACAAGACAAACCCTAGACCTCAAAATTGCTGCTCATCAATTAAAAATAATTAATTCAGTGTTTCCCAGCATTACAGAAAAATAATTTGTTAAAGCCCTTCTGAAAAATGAACGTTTAAGTGCAACTACTGATTCATCTTCAAAACTACAATGAAGACCAAACTTTAGCACTGCAGAAACTTAACAACACTAATTAAGTAGAACTAAAGCAGTAATTAGGAGCCACTTATTGCATCACAGTTCTTAGTTCAGAAATCTCACACATTTCGATTCAATTGAGAGAACTGTGCCTTGGATAAGGGAAGGATCAGAATTCACATTTAAATCAGAGTCACTCCCCACCACGTCTTATTTTTTTTCCATTACACTAGTGAAATATCAGAGAATTCTGAAAGACAGAAATTGTTTATTCATTGTTTATATTAAAATGCAGTACTTTGTACACAGTGGAACATGTCAACAGGAAAGCAACTCAAATTATTAGAGAGCTGAAGGACCTCTCCTATGAGGACAGGCTGAACAAGTTGAAGTGTTCAGCCTGGAGAAGAAGAGGCACCCAGGTGATGATGTAGCAGCTTTCCAATATCTGAAGGGGGCTACCAGAAAGCTGCAGTAGAGTTTCTCAAATGAGTGTGTAGAGAGAGAACAAAGGGAAAGGGTTACAGACTTGAAGAGGGGAGATTGAGGTTGGACATTAGGAAACAATTCTTTCTGTGACAGTGCTGAGATGCTGGAACAGGTTGCTCAAGGAAGTTGTGTCTGCCAAATTCCTGGAAGGTTGAAGGCTAGGTTGGATGGGGCCCTGAGTAACCTGATGCAGAAAAGATGTCCCTTCCTATGCAGGGGGGTTGGAACTTGATGATCTTTAAGGTCCTTTCCAGTCCTAGCTGTTCTATGATTGTATGATTTTCATGAACATGTCTGCTACCAAGAACCTTTGAGAACTAGGGGTCCAAAACTTCTAATCTGGAAACACAAACCAATTCTGTTAACAAATGATACAGCTCAACTGCAGGCGAAGTGCTCTCACTCAGAATCTCTTCTAACCTTCTTTTACTTACCCTTTCCAAGACCACTAAATCATTTTTCATCAACTATTTCACAATGCAGTAAACTTTTTGGAGGTTCCTATTTTTTTCGCTACCAAGTAAAACTACATTTCTGGAAGCAAAATCAGCAACTGGACACTGAATTGCTACTGGCATGTCCAAACACGCCTGAGGCTCATTCCTTTGCACAACTGGGCACAAGCAGCAGGCTATAGCCTGAAGACAAACAATTTTATTTCCACACACCCCCCCCCCTTTATTTATATACAATGTCAAGATTTTCCAGTTCATCAGCCATTTCTTCATCTTTCTCACGCTTACCGTGAGGCTTCCCAAAGCTGAACAGTTTGGACGCCTTTAGCACCACCCACATCAGCACTTTAATGCCTGCCCTGCTATTTGCTGTGCATAAACAGGAGGTTTCTACAAAGAAACACAAGCTGACCTTTTGGCCCCAGTGCAAATGAAACAGCTAATAAACCCCAAATTAATAGATTTACACAGTGCCACATCATCAAAGGAAAGAAATGAGCATGTGAAGTGCAAGTTAATTTAACTAGGTAAGTAGTTTATCTGGACAACGTTTTATTCGTGTCCCGACTTGACATGTACATGGCTATTTTAAATGCAAACAAGCTCAGAGGAAACACATGGTAGTTATTGTTTGCTTTGACGTTGTTAAGCAACTGGAAGTTTATCAGGTTTCTACAGCCAATTAATTGTTCATCTCAACTTAGCAGAAAGCAAGATCAATGGGTCAAATCCTCAAATACCTTTAAGCTCTGTTTCTAAGGCTTTGCTTGCTACTGCCAAGCAGTTCAGGGGCAAACACTGCCAAAGCACAAAACTCCACACTTCTGTTTAGATTTATTCTATTTAGATTTCTCTCTGCTTTTGTCCTTCAGAAGACTCCAGAACAAGATAAAGATCTTCCTGCTGCAGGAATCCATCAACAGAACCAAAGGGAGACAGCAACAGCCTATACCACTTCACTGACATGCTGGAGTAGACCTAAAGAACCGCCAAGCAGAAGTGAGTGACAACTTTATGACCTTTGCTTTCGCTGTGTTTAAGCACAGAGGGAGTAGAGTCATCACCATATACATAACACATTAGTATTGCTTAGGAAAGCAAAGCAGGAACTGAGGTTTCTTTGGTTTAACAGGAACTCTACCAACCTACCAGTAAACACACATCAGTTTGCAGAACTCATCATCACTTTCTCAGGATTTTCATAGACTACAACAAATTAGAAAAACATTTTAGAAAATGCATTAGGACTACTTTTTTTTTCTCTTACCTTAGAAAAAACCCTAAGCTACAAAGAACTGGCCATATCAATCTTCTGCTTATAAAAAGCAACAACTTGCAGCTACATAGGGAATACAATCTCACCTTGAACACTGAACCACTACATGGAATATAGTTGTATCTCCAGCACTTGTTTCCACCATCACCCTGGAAGGGCTACAGAATTCAGTCTACAGAGGACACCGAAGCTACAAATCAGGTGCAGCATGTAACACAGTCATGTAAAATCACTGATCTACTGTTAAACTCCCATCCTTATGAATTTGTTCAGAGCGTAACAACATAAGATAAAATATTCTATGAGAACTGGTTGATATTAAGTTCAGCCTTTCACTTCTAAATTGCTTGAATACATACATGAATTTTAAACACACTTACCTCCCTCAATCCCCATGCTTTCTCATTATCCCCACTTTTTCACACTATTGAGCTTCTTCAAGAACTTTAATTTCCAATTTCTCTCAAAGAGAATTCCAGACTGCAGCCTGACCCGTCTGCTTAACCGGCTGGAGACTGTATGGACAGCACTTCTATTTAAAGACACATTTTTAATTGCCCACTCATATCTGGGTTTAACATATCTGCAGTTAGGGGTCATGTGTCACTATTTCTTCTTATAGATCAAATCAGGCAGTTCAGAAGGTTTAATACGATGCAGAAAGGATTCCAGAAGAAACACAATTGTGTGTTCATCAAGAACAGTAAGATTTTACTCCTTTAGCTCTTTTCTAATGGTTCTAAAACCATTTAGTAAAATCTGATCTTAGCAGGTGTTCACAGAACTGTTAGGCTTGTCTTGATAAACTGGACCCTAAATCTCTCTGACAACTCCCTGGTACAAATGCTCTATCAGATACAGCGATTTTTTAAAATTGTATCGGATACAGTGATTTTAAAAAATATATTCCTTAAGCTCTCACAAACCTTTCTGATAGTCCACTGAAGTGGACAGGCATCTTCCTCTCTCCATCTGGCAGAGCAGGGGAGAGAGAACATAAAAACTACAGAACAGGAAAAGTTACCACCATCCTTTGTGGAAAGGTTTTCATTGCAAAAACTTATAGGGAATTTGAAGTCAACAGCTGAAGACAAAGCAAACATCAAGCAGCAAAAGCACCAGAAAGAACCATCCACACTTACTGCTACAGAGCACACAAATTCAACAGTGACAGAGATGAGTGAAGATCCAAAGGAATAACTCCATGAGAAAAATATTATCAAGAGCAATAGTTCAAACCTGGGCTCAGTGAAGACAACTCAAGGATCTAAGGGACCAGGATGCCACCAGAAGAGCCAGATCAGGTTGGAATACGGTGAATTTTTATGTTCAAAAAACATTTCAGAAGCTGTCAAGAAAAAGTCTTTTCCAAGACCACGTTAACATTTGATCAGAAAAGCTCATCTAACATTCACTCAGCATTAACATAGTCTCTTCAGGTGACTGGAGATCAGCATGTCACTGAACAGCCAGTATAGGAAACATGCAGAGAGGCATTTCTATTAAAGCCAGATGACTTGTTAAGGTTGCTTTATTCAAAATCACATTATGATCACACCTAGAAGGGAAAAAATACAACCTACCACATAGCAAAACCAATTTACCTCTAAGCAATAATAGCCTTTTTAATGATGAATATCTGAATGCTCTAGCCAGCACCTGACCAAGTTTTTGAGAATCTGCTGGGACAACAGACTTGTAATAACCACATCATCTTGTCATTCAACCTGAACAGCTCCTAATACTTAATGAGTATGGTAGCAGTAGGATATAAAACCCAAAAAAAAGTCACTTTTTAGATTTGATTTATTCCAATGAATGTACAAATTTTTTACTGGTGGATAAGCAGAGAAAACCCTCAATAACCCAAAGCTTAACAGGCTGGATCCAAAAATCTGTGTTGGATGGAGTTAAATCCAGTTGGTGGCCAGTCATGAGTGGTGTCCCACAGGGCTCCACACTGGGTTCTGTGCTGTTTAACATCTTTATTGATGGTTTGGATGAAGGGATAGAGTGTGCTCTCAGTATGCAGATGACACTAAGTTGTGTAGGAGCGTCAATCTGCTAGACAGAGGGGAGGGAGGCCCTGCAGAGAGATCTGTATAGGCTGGATAGATGGGTAGAGGCCAGTAAAATGGGTTTCAATAAGGCAAAGTGTCAGTTCCTGTGCCTTGGCCACAACAACCCCCAGCAGCACTACACACTTGGTGATGAGCAGGTGAACAGCTGCCCAGCAGAGAAGGAGACCTGGCGCTGTTGGCTGACAGGAACTGAACAGGGGCCAGCAGTATGCTCAGGTGATCAAGAAAGCCAATGGCATCCTGGCCTGTATCAAAAATAATGCAGCCAGCAGGACTAAGGAGGTGATCCTGCCGGTATATTCAGCCCTGGTGAGGCCACATCTTGAATACTGGGTGCATTTCTGGGCATTATAGCGTCAGGGTGCTAGAAAGGGAGGTCTGGAGAATACATCTGATTGGGAGAGGCTAAGGGAGCTGGGTCCATTCAGCCTGGAGAAGCAGCAGCTGAGGAGAGACCACACTGATCCTTACTACCTAAAAGGAGGTTGTAAGTCAGATGGGTGTCAGCCTCTTCTCCCTAGGGACTAGCAATCGGGCAAGGGGAAATGGGGTCAGGTTGTGCCAGGGGAGGTTCAGACCAGATATTATGAAAAACTTCTTCCCAGAAACAGTGGGGAGGCCTTGGAACAGGCTACCTAGGGAGGAGGTAGAGGCATCACAGAATCATAAGGGATCGGAAGACACCCTGAAAGATCATCTAGTCCAATCCCCCTGTCACAGCAGGACCACCGAGACCAAGTCACACAGGAACAGATCCAGGCAGATCTTGAACATATCCAGAGACAGACTCCACAACCCCCCTGGGCCGCCTGTTCCAATGCTCCTTCACCCTCACTGTGAAGAAGTTCCTCCTGATATTTATATGGAGCCTCCTCTGTTCCAGCTTGCACACATTGCCCCTTGTCCTATCACCAGATGACCTTGAGAAGAGCCTGGCTCCATCTTCCTGACACCCACCCCTCATCATGCCTGGAAGGGTTCAAAAAACAGTTAGATCTGGTGTTTCAGGAGATGGTTTAGTGGTTTGGGGTTGTAGGGTGAACAGCGGGATTTCATGATCTTTAAATGTCTTTTCTAGCCTTCACAACTCTATGAACTAAGTGAACTGTTCAGCACTAGTGATTGTAGGGGCGTTTTTAAAATCACTGACCATTATAATCACAAAGTTCAACACTTACACTCAAAATTTACAAGTATTTACATACTTTTCCACATATTGAACCATGTGTGACTCCTCTGCTGTATCTGGCTGGTGCTTCTGCATAACCAATAAATATAAACATGGCCAAGGTGATGTGGGGGGGACAGTAATCACCTGGCTTTGCATAAAAAGTTAGATTAGCCTGACAGAACAGAATAATATTTCTGGCTAAGTACAATTTCTTCTTTAATATCCAGAACAATATTAATCCAAAGAAATCCAAAGATACAGCAGTTTCCCATTCTGCCTGCACAGAAGGATATTTAGCACCTCCATGATACATAAGTACTTCAATGCTTCCTATCACAGCAACATTTCAGTTCACAGTTTGGGAAGTTTCTCAGTTGTCTATTATTCTCCAAAATAACTTGTTTTGGTTTGTTTTTTTATCCCTTTCAAAGAGAAATCCTCCTCTTGCTCAGCATTTCATCACACTTCTGAAATTTTCCAAAACTTACAAACCTCTGCTCCTCTCAACATGTTCAGAAAAAGATTCTGCTTCACCTAATTATCCCAAAATAAGCTCTTCTGTTTATCCACGTCATGATTTGTTAACACAGGGCTCATCCAGAGCTATGCAGCTCCTTTACAAGCATAAAGCACACAGAATTATCTCATCCAACCTCACTAGCCCTCCTTGGAAATTATTCTATTAGCCAGTGAAATTTTGTCAAAGAAGTAACAGTCCAAGGCTGCTCTGTGAACAGCAAGAAGCTTCATAAGGACACTATGTAGTAGAAAGCATAAAAACACACAAAACGATTTACAAGGTACCATCAAGCCTTTCTTATAGTACTGCTTTTAAAACGAGTTCAACAGCAACAAGGGGTTTGCTTTTGGCAAAAAGACTACAGTATATTACCTGTCTGTGCCACAAAGGTAAGAGCTGCTAGGATAGACCTCAAAATAACCTGGTATTAACAGCTTAGCAATTTCTCTAAGAACAGTTTACGTGCAGGAATAATAGCTGAGGAAATTCCTCAGAAGGCTGGGATGTCCATGCAGTACCTAATGATAGCTTACAGGCACACTTAAGTAAGGAAGGAATGGCAGCCTGAATACTTCATGTGAAAATGACCTTAAGCTACATAAGAGAGACTTAATGAAAATTGAAGTGAAAATTTATGCTTTTCAGTGAAACAGCCTTCACATAGACTGTTATTCTCATCTTGCCCATCTAAAGGTATTACCAGATTCCAACTCAAGTTTCTTGTGAAGAGGTGGTGTGTATGAACACATTCTTTCATAACTGGGGCAGAGAAACACCCTCACCATGTTCCAGTCTGCCTTCTGGAATGAATATGCTCTCACAAAGTAATTATGCACAGCACAAGGCCATTTTTGAACCCCTGAATGGTGATTCCATAGTGTCATGGCAAAGCAGTGCAAGGAAAATGAAACAGCGTGTTCACAGTTTCCTCAACCCGCAAGTAAAACCACACATTCTGGTCCCACCCTCGCCCCCTCTGTTTGCTCTTTTCTCCTGCTGTATTTCCTCAATGTTCACAAGCCACCTCTGTCTTGTGTAGAATGAAGAAATGTAGGAAGAGTGGTGAAAAAACCCCAGGGCTGTTGCTCACAAGAAAACAAATATTCCACAGGACTCTAAATTTTGCAAGATGTTCATGTAAGGACACCCAATGGCTGAATTCTTTTAGCAGCCAAATGAGCCTGTAAAAGCTGACATAAATAGCTATTTCAGCCCTCCAAGGCGGCACACATTGATAACGCTGTACCTATAAATATCTTGCGGGAATAGTTGTGAAGGAAAAGGCTTGTTACAGGGCAAGTAAGGAGCTTATCAGACAGAGATAATCCCCTTCAGGAACACACAAAGATGTCGAGAAAGGTGAACAAGCATTACAAGATCTGTATTTCACTGAGTAATAGATCTGAAAACTAGGAAGCATGGCAAGCATCCTATGTCAGACTTCGGGCAGCTCCATTCGGTCATCTCCTCTGCATAATGCCCTCTGCACTACCAGTAATTGTATCACACTGAAATCTCACTGCCAACAAGCATCTATCATCCCAGGTAGAACCACAGCTTCTTTCTCAGCCAAGTATTTTGCAGCAGTTAAGCTGCGTGAAAACTCCCCAACTCTCAAGAAAAGAATCTCGTCAAAAATAAGGTTGTTTAAAGGACACTGTAGATGTTTTGTGGTCATGATCAAACAGTTATTTTAAATACAGTGTGTAAAGTTGGAACAAAATTAGGGCAAACGGCAAAACAGCCTTTCACTTTTCATCACCATTACCCTTCCACTCCCAATAAAAAATCCAAACTCGGACTATTTTCACCATCGATTATTTCTAGATTTTCCACTGAATTTTTAGTAGTGTTTAAAGCATTTAATCCTTGCATTGCTAAAAATACATGAATATTGCTCCTGGATGTGTTTAGTCAACTAATGGCATAAGATTTAGACCATGTAAAGATTATTTTCAGACATCAAAATAAAACAAAGACCAAGACGCCACACAGGTCAGTGCAGTACTACATGAAGACCAGAAGTATTTTGTTCCTCAAGATGTAATGTTTAGACACATGGATCACCCACAGGTTTCACGATAAGTAATGGTGAATCAGGATTTAAAGATCCCCGAGTAAGACAGCATCACCACCTTCCTCTTTGATTTTTAACATTATATAGTTTTGACTTTTACTAATACTGTAAGTACTATAACCAAAGTTTTGGGTAAAACGACTGTATCTTTTCCTTACACTAAACTTTACACCCAAGCTACTGGTATCCCACGTAACACAGAAGATTCATGTGTTACTACTACTATAAAACTGGAAAAATATTAGCTCTAGTTAAAATTCCTCTAAGGGAAACTCAACAAAATCAGTAATTAAATAGCCTGGAAGCAAATTTCAAAAATGTAAACCCCATGAGAACTCAAGCAGCAGAGTGTAACTATAGAGTTATTCCATGGACTAGGAATACAGACCAGATTTTGCTGAAAAAGCATCATTTGGGATAATTATTTTCATTTTGTTACTACACAAATCAGATGGCCCTTCTTGTATCTATCAAGAAGAATCAACATCAGACAAAACTGTTTCACCAGCCCCCTACCTAACACCACAGTATGATTTACACTACAAATTAATACGGCTGAGATTTACTCAAAGAATACCCCTGGTAAAAGAACACATATGCTGGCATAAACTTCCAAGCAAGGGTCAAAGGACTACTAAATAAATATTCATCTCCAAGAGTAAACAAGATGTAAATGTAACTACAGAATCATGGAGGCACACAGCAGAACTTCAGGTGCTGTTTTAAATCTATCAAGTTTGTTATGCATTGATCAGCTGCTTATATTCACTGCAGATGGAGCAGCAAGACCAGCAGCACTTTGCACTGGGAACAAAGAGTTTTGAACAGACCTAAAGTTGTTTCCATAGTCCAAAATCAGCAAATTCATCTGGCTGTTCAGGGCCATTGAAGTTAACTTTCTTTGTCTTGACTCCTTAGATGAGTGACAGCAATACTATGACACACGACTCCTCTATCAGCTCCAGTGGTCTTGAGGATAAAACACCAACAAACTCCTTGGAGCAGTCATTTGCTGCGTAACATCAGTATGCATCCGCAAAGGTGCATATAATTGCTAAAGTCAGAGGAATATTTTCAGAAAGGAATGAAAATGGTGATTTTTTACAGACTTGCACCTGTCAAAAGTATAGTATGGATCTCACCCACATGTTCTGACCAGTTTAAACTCTCCCAGGCTCAGCAGAAGACAGCAAAAGATCACCCTGTGAATCCTACGCTTGGCTTGATACAGGATGCAGCATTATAGACACATAACTACTACTGATGTCACTTCAACCAGAGATGAGCCCTCTGTACCGTAAAGTTGCAGAGTTCTCTGGGTCTGGATGCTCAAGCAGAATCAGAAGTAAAGAACAGTGAAGAATATAATGTCCTCTTTCCTAAAAGAGGCACCACAAATAAAAAAATTAAAGGAAATACTTGGTCTTTTACTGATTTTTTTTGGCAGAGGATCCAAGAGTTGTCTGCCATTTAATAATGTTGCTTCCCCATTTGCCCCTGTCAACACGCAACTGCATAAACCCAACTGCTCCACAAAATCCTAACAAGATGATGAATTGGAGGTAATAGAGGACAAAGGAGGAATTATATATTGTCACAGCACTAGTGATTAGTGCAGCAAGAAGCTATTACGGCAGGTACAACTATACTGTTCTTTGCTTTGTTGGATTAGAGAATAAATCTTATGAGGAAAGACTGAGAGAGCTGTGGCTCTTTAGTTTGAAGAGGAGGCTGAGGAGACCTCATCACTCTACAACTACCTGAAAGGACATTGTGGAGAGGTTAGTGCTAGTCTCTTCTCACAAGGAATTAGTGATAGAACAAGAGGGAATGGGTTCAAGTTACAACAGGGTAGGTTTAGACTAGATATTAGGAAGATTTTTTTCACAGAAAGGGTGGTCAAGCACTGGAATAGGCTTCCCAGGGAGGTGGTGAGACTCAATCCCCGGACGTTGTTTAAAGATTGTTCGGATAAGGTGTTGAGGGATATGCTTTAGGGGTTAACTTGTACAGTAGCCTAGATGGAGGGACTTGATGATACCAGGCATCTTTTCCAACCAGAGTGATTCTGTGATTACACTGAAGCTTGTAAAGCAAAGATTAGATAAAGCAGCATTTGTTGTGTATTCTTCTCACATCCACATCTTGCTGTCCTCCTAAAGTTCCACAGGTTTTCTGGCATGGATGATTATTAGGTCATTAATGACAGATTCTTCAATCAGTTAAGTCCTGTCCCAAATAACAATGAAAACCCCAAGCCAACAAAAGCTTGTTACAACCAAATGCTATCAGCAGGCAATAACTCCCTAAATAATTATTTAGGCCTTTGCATGGTTAACTGTGGAGATAAAAATGTTAACACCACCTTTTAGAATTGCTTTTCCCCTTTGCAAACTCCCATGTTGACTAAAGGAAGAATATTACATACACTCAACCCAACTGTGGGAACTCGATGACAGGTTTGACAACACTGCTCACGCCTGTGCAGCCTTTCATTTTCATATTAGGCAGGAAAGCTTAGTCATTAAGGAAAGCTTCGAGTGCATTTGCAGTGCCTGTCACTCAGCAATCCACCACAGAATATCAATTTATGTAATGAGAGACAGGGTGAAGTAGCAACGGACTGATTTGTTCAGCTGTTTCATAGAAAGTCTTATGAAGAATCCACCAGCAGTAATAAGGCACCACAGCAAATGTACAACTCTAAGACAACTGTATTGCAAAGTCTGCTTCAGGTTTGGGTGGGAGATCATTCGAGATAACGCTTAATAAATTATTACCAAACACTCTGTTAGTAGTAGATATGTCACTGTCTCCATATATTTTTCTTTAGCTCTTACACTAGAACAACATGATAACAGGATGTCAGAATAGTATTTACACTCATTAAAAATTAAAGAATAGCAATAAAAAGCAGGTTAACCAACATCACATTTTCCAGGTAAGATAACCAGCTTCTTTCCACCCCCCACTCCAGATTTTTAATTCTTTAAAATAAAAACATTACGAAATAACTTCGTAGTAACTACAACGGTACTTCTGTACTATTATCTGATCAGAAGTTGCCAAGGCTACAGATACAAGACTAAACACGATCAGGTTACAGGAGTGGAAGAAAATTATTGCCCACAAGTGGAATTTCCTAACTGGATGCAGTTACGTCTGCAACAGTTGTGAAACAGCTCAAGCTTCATCTGCTGAGGTTCTGAGACCAAATCAACACACAGTTTCTTTGGTGGTCGTGTCACACCATCTTTTTCTGGCAAAGAAATAATCAGTCTGTTGAGAACGTGGAGAAGAGGGAAAACCTTCAGACATACAATACCAAACGCAAATGCTGGGATCAGCATGCAGATTTAGACTGCAACTACACAAAATTCACATGCGATTTTACACAGCTGCAGACCACGATGCCATAAAAACCTCCCAGTCTCCACTTAGTAAGGCAGAGTTGGGTTTCCCACTACTTATTTTGGAGCCACTTGCAGTGCTTCAGATAGGTCACTCACAGACTGAAAATGTCTTTATGCAATATAAATATAATTAGTTTCCAATCACAACTGAGATTATTCCATAACTATGGTATGAAATACAGATTCAGCTGTGTCAGCTTAAAATATCTGAGCTTCAAGCAGTTGCAATGATTTTTAAGAATGCCAGCACACTTACCTGAAACAAGCAGCAGAGTCCTCTTACACAAGCCCGCAGACCAACACACTCAGGGCTAACTGCCAGATTGTCCTCACAGAATGCTAAACGCAAAACAGCCAAGATAATTACACACAGCACAACTCACATAGGCAGAAGTTCATGCATTCTGCCTGTCGAGGAAGTCATTGCTGCCCATTCTCTTTATGAAACAACAGTTGCTTATAAATTAGAGTTTGAGAATTGTTAAGGGAAGGGATCTCTAAGAAAAAATAAAACAAAAGGCCTATGCAATTTAAAGGCCCTCCAATCCATATTGAGCTCGTTTGGCATTTTCACATGCAGTATTTTATTGACTGAAGCAGTCAACAACAATTAGCAACATTGTGAAAATGCTTCAGTTGACTCAGTGTGTGAATCAATACAAGTCTTCTACAAACAAACAATGAGCTGAGTTGCTGGAAGGACATTTGCAGTTTGTCATTTTCTTTAACTGCTTTGTTGAACAGACAAGCATCTGTGGTTGCAGAAACAAAAGTCACCACTCAACAGAAAATATTCCTCGATTAGCTTCATTTAATGGAGCTGTTCTCATAGCAGCTTTCAACTGACCTTGCAAAGAAGTGAGAGAAACTGAACAACAGACTGCGATGGCCAGAAGTGGGTTTTGACTTCAGACTCAAATGTGCGTGATTTTTGAGAAACTGTACAAGGAAAAAAGTCTATCTTCATACCTGCACATCAGTTACTGGCTGGATACAGATAGTTCTCTAAAACATGGCTCTAGGGAACTTTTCCAGATAGTTCTCTAAAACATGGCTCTAGGAAACTTTTCCAGATATCTGGGGCTGTGTAAAAAGGAGCAATTAACAACCCATCTTGAAATTGGTAGCAAAACTGGCTAAAGAGGTAGGAGTGGTGAAAGGGAAAGATGAAGTGAAATTTAACTAAAGTTCCTTCAGAATCAGTCAAATGAATCTGTGAATAAAGACTAGGATTTACTAGACAAGATCATCCCAAGAGGACAACGCAGAGATACTAGTTAAGAGACCTGCTGATCCATTTGGATCCCCACAGGTCCATGGGACCAGATGGGATTCACCCCAGAGTGAGGAGCGAGCTGGCCAATGAGCTTGCTAAACTGCTGTCCATAATTTATCAGAAGTTGTGTATCACAGGTGAGGTCCCAGATGATTGCAAGTTGGCAAATGTGACCCCCATACACAAGAAAGGTTGGAAGGATGATCCAGGTAACTATAGACCTGTTAGCCTCACCTCAGTTCCAGGCAAAGTTATGGAATGGTTAGTGCTGAGTGCTATCATGCAACAAAAGAGTGATGGCCAAGAGATTAAGCCCAGTCAACATCGGGTTAGGTAGGGTAGGTCTTGCCTGACTAACCTAATCTCCTTTTATGATCAAGTAACTCGACTGGCTGATGAGAGAAAGACTGTGGATGTAGTGTACCTGGATTTCAGTAAAGCATTCGACACAGTCTCCCACGATATACTCCTGGCTAAGATGGCAGCAAGGGGCTTTGACAGGAATATTCTATGCTGGGTCAGGAACTGGTTGGATGGATGAGCCCAGAGAGTGGTGGTAAATGGTGTCGTATCTAGGTGGCGACCTGTTACTAGTGGTGTCCCCCAAGG
>VZRI01006316.1:97225-196988 GCA_013397515.1 Upupa epops
TACCACGTGGCGTACGCTTATATACCCCATGCCCTTCGTGTACGCCCCTTTCTTACTGACATAGCAGAATAGGGGAGGGCCTATCGCGTCACATCCCGCAAGCCTACATGCGCCTAATACAACAATCGGGGGAGGTTTAGATTTGAAATTAGGAAAAGGTTTTTCACTGAAAGAGTGATCCGGTTTTGGAATGGGCTGCCCACAGAGGTGGTCGAGTCGCTGTCTCTGGAGGTGTGCAAGGCTAGTCTGGATGAAGTGCTGAGTGGCATGATCTTGATGTTAGGTTTACTTGGTTGGTTTTAGGTTGGACTGGATGATCTTTATGGTCTTTTCCAGCCTCATCATTACTGTGATTACAGGCACAGACAACACAGTCTGTGGGGTGCAAAACAGTGAAATCGAGATCTCAAGTGTGCGTACTATATTCTTTCTTTAGTAAGGCAGAAAGAACTAAGGCTCTTACCACCACAGCTAATTTTTTAGGTAGAGCTTGGTTACTGAATGAGATTGCTTCTTGAAAGATTCCACCTTAGACAGACTTCAGCTGATACCTGTTGCATGGAACAGGAAAACCAAGACCAGACCGCTGAAGAAAATCATTAAATAGCCCGACACTGAATTTGATTTTTGAGTATTGATAAATGACCAATCCTAACCACTGGCAACTAAGGAAGAAAAGCGGGGGACAGAGGGGAATCAATCTTATTTAAAAGGGATAGATTCTAATCAATCCCATTTTGAAGAAGTGACTTTTCAGTGTTTTGTGCTTCCAGGAATATGAACTTAGTTGAGATGTGACAACTTTGCAAAATGTTACAGCCACGAGTCCAAGTCCCATGACCAAAACAAAATTAATTTGAAAAATGAGTGTATGGAATATTAAACATTGTAATTTTGATACTTCAGAAAAAAAATCTCCAAATCTCCACCCATCACAGCTTTGAAAAACATCCAACTGGTAAGTTCTTGTCCTCTTACCACAGTTCTCCTGCAATCATCTCTGAATCATGCTGAATTTGCCACTGCTACGGCAAAGCTTGCTGTGCCACCCATCTGCTCCCCAAAACATCTATAACACTAAGACACCTCTCCTAGGATGGGGGACAGACCACACAACAGCAACTTCTATTCTGGGAAAATTCATCTTATTAGCAAACACGTTTTGATTACTATGGCATCAAAAGCAATTTATTACTTAATTTAGATAGATAAATCATATTAACCGCAAATAAGCAAAAAACTTAAAGACATCAATTCTTTCTCTCATGGCAAGTTTTAACATTAGTTAAATAGGTGTTGTCACATGAAGCGTTTTCCTCACAACAGAGGAGCTGCCATAAGCTCTGCTGGATCTTTTTCTGCATCCAGCACACACACACACCAATGGCCTATTTATTTCTCAATTCTTCCCCAAAAAATGCAGCAGCTATGAAACAAAAGGCTACAGGTATAAAAGAAGCATCACTGGGTTTTGGAAGCCCTTCCATCCAGCACCAGTACACATCACCTTATTAATACTAAAGAGACTACTGGGTGGCTTTAGTAGAAGGAATGAGCAAGGTAAAATTAATCTAATTAGAAATCGTGACCATCAGCAATAGCACCATGGAAAGACACAAAAATGTGACAGGAACTTTTCTGTTATTGTTTTTTTTTTGTTTGTCTTTTTTTTAAACTCACTTGCCCACCCCCCCCACCCCTCCTTTTTGCAGTGGTGACAGTAAAAATCCCTGAAAAATGAGGAGTTTTATGCCATAATCAGCAGGGCAGTTACTCCCATGAGCACAACATATCAATGCAATCCTCACCATAATTTCTTAGCTATCCATACTGCATAAAGAATATAAAGGACATGGAATTAAATCAGCCTAATGAATGAGGCTTCAAGAGAAACCTTTGAATTTGGCAACTTCATGCTAGTGAACATTAGCCTATGAAAACCACTTCTAAGCTGCCACCTAAACCAAAATCATACCCAAGCACCAGCTTGAAATCTGGTCGTGATACAAATAACTCCAAGGCCTCCACTGACTGATTAAATCACAGCCCTCTCTCTCCAAGAGGTTAAAATTTAAATGAAAGCTTAGGCTTGGCAAATCCCATCAGATTGTCAAATATGGATATTATGTAGAAAACCCATCTGTTCGTGCACCAACATGAATACTCAACGTGACTGTTACTGCAACACTTGCATTCACATTGCGGAAAAATTTACAAGCAAGCAGTTCCTGTCTATAATAAATCAGAAGCAGAGCTCTGAGAACACAGGCGCTGCATTGCTTGCCACAAACATGGGTTTCAATGCTGTTAGGTTTAGGCTTCTCCACCCTCTCAGGTGCTGAATGATGTAATATTACAGTAAAGGTCTGTTATATTGCTACTCACATCCAGACTGGTTAATCCTCCTTGTTGGGCAAGGTATGTTGCTGGTAGCGCAGGGCAAGGAGAGTGCTCTACATTCAAGGTGAAAGAAGTTGCCAGAACGTAAATTAACCCTGTTTTTATGGATGCCAGATGGCTCTCTTGGAAAGCATCGCCAGGATGTTACGGCAGTATATAAATTCTTGGGTAGCAATAAGGATAAAAAAATGCTTCCCATGACAAGATGAAATGTTTTAACCAGCATCACATCTTCACTGCAAAATAAAATTTACTTTATTACATTTTGGAGGTTTTGGGGTTTGCTTTTTAAAATAAACCTGCACATTTTATTCCCCAAGTACCCAGCAAGATCCCTGCTACTTGTGAAAGGTCAGAAATTCATGTAACAGAAGCACTCTAATCACCAGGTAGGCAATATTCTAAACCAACAGTTGCATAGACTTACCTGTAACAGCCAGCTCAGCATATTAACCACCATTCCCTAGACTTAGAATCTAATTACAAAAAATAAATGTATGTTGTATCACAATTTATGCTGCTCAATTTCCACTAAAGAGGACCTGAATTAGCCTAAAAAATAAATCAGGGATAAAATGTATTTGGGAATTTGCCCAAGTTGCCCCTCCCCAACTTTTCTGACTCTTGGCTACAGTCAGTGCTTCTATCCAGTGGCATCTACAGGACAGATTCTAAAATAATTAAACAAACTCTCGACTAGCAAAATATGACTAGTCATGTGCGGCAGGAATTCACAGGGCTGCAGTGCTTAAAAAGGGCTTTTTAAATTCAAATCACCTAGATTCAATGCAACTCCAAAAATTACACTGGGTAACAGCACAACTGCCTTCCCTGAAAAAAAAAATCAGTAAAATAACGTCACACAAATCTCAGCTCTCCCCAATGACATGCACAAGACTCTCTCCTAATTCTTGAGAGGAGGTTTGCACAAACATGCATACCCACATACACACACAGCTCAGCACAAAAAAGGGATAAACAGACAGATTGTGTCTGCCCAAACCACAGCAGATGCTGCTTCCAATTTGAGGCATAATTGTTTTTAAGAAGCAATTAAACAAAAAAACCCCACAACTCTACCACCCTTTAGTTGGCTTTTTGCTCCCTATTAACATTTTCCAGTGAACAGAAGAAGTTATTTCTCACATAGTCTTTTAAAAATGGCCAGGATACCCTTATAAAGCATCTCACAAAAGTCTAGTGAAGGAGGAAGCCGGACCCTGACACATGAAACACCCTGGCCTACATTTCTCCAGAGGTCAAATGAAGGGCAGAGGCACAAACAACACTGGTTTGGCAGCATTTACATTTGTAAAGCAAATTATCTGGTTAACTTTTAGTCTCTCCCATTAGACATTTCCCAAACAAATGAGGAAAAACACAAAAGCAAAAATAAACCACAGCCTTCCAGCAACAGTCAAAATGGTCACCATCAAAAATAAAAGAAAAGCCTGAAGTGCTCTTTCAGGAACATTTGTACCCTGCTGTCAGTGAGGAGAGATGCAAGTCATCAAAATGCCCCACTAACCCGTGGGTTCGGACTGCAAGACAGAAAGCCATGTTTTCCACGTACAAGTATGTGTGCAAACACAACAGAACCAATCTACAATAAATGTTAAGTGCTTACCACTCATTCATTTCCTTGTTTTCCTATTTGCCCAAATGGCAGTATGATTTGGACTTAGGTAATAGCACATTTCCAGGGAACACAACTTCCCTCAGACCAGGAGGAAATGGACAAATCTACCATTTAGTATCCAAAGTTTGCCTTTTCCCCCACATCTCGTTCTCTCCAACCAAAGCAATTCATAAATGGAGGCTACTGAGCTGGGTTGGACTGAGACGACAGAGATGCCAACAATTTTCTCATTCTCCATGTCTCCCCAAGTTATTTTACCTATTAGATGTGGGTTGCATGTCAAGAGACAGAACAGAGAACAGCAGTGAAGAAAATAGCTACAACCCCAATATTAATTTTTTTTGTTCATAGAGTGTCAAAAGTCTTCTTCACTGGCAAGTAACTGCCCTGAAGTAGATGACTTATCTCTGTGTGGAAATAACTTTGTGTGTATGTAAGAACTGCAATTAGCATTACAAATACATGTTGAAATAAACTCGCACAGATAAACATGTTTCTAAGAGTAAAACACTGTTCCAAAAGAGCATGCAGCTTTCAGCCTCCTTACCTCATTGGAGTATCTTGCAAGGGTGTGCAATCACTCTCATCACCTCTGGCTAATCACGGGTATTTATGGGTGTGGGTATAGTTGAACTTGGTGATCTAGGAGGTCCTTTCCTACCATGTTTATTCTGAGATTCTGTAAAATACTCATTACTTGAAGGATAGGAGGATTCTGTCAAAGATTTGGGAAATTTCCTCCTAAGAAGGAAGATAAATAACCTGTGAAGCCTCCAAGGCTTAAAGTTCAAAGGCTCATTGGAGCTAATGGAACAGCTGGTCCCTGAGAGCTCACAAGAGCTTTGTCATGAAGCAATAACCTCCAGCTGATTCTTGCATTACTCAGAAATACATGCATCCATAAACAAAGTGGCTCGGGTTTGTATGCAGCACTCTCAGGGCTGGCAGAGGTGTGTCAAGGCAGTATTTACAAAAGCATCCTTGAAAGAAAATGGGCCGCAACATCCTCCTCCTTCCACAGATGCCATCAAAGGCCATGAGGGAAACATCAACAGGAGTTACTGGCAAAAATTACTCACAATGAAAATGCATTGGTAATAGATCTTTTATAGAAAACAAGGTCCAAACTTGTTAAGAAAACGGGATCTGCTTCTATTAAGTCAATCTGGATCAAAGCCAGAAGACTCTCAGGAGAGAAGAAATGCACTGACAATGACAACAAGGAAAAGATGATTTGTTAATTATCTGGTCTTTGGAACAGAGAGGGGAAAAGTCACAGAAGTTCACTTCCATCTACACTGCTTTCAACATGAGACAAACAACCCAGAGGAGCCCAAATCAGCTCACTTGAGAAACCCCAACGACCTCATGAGATGAAACCATGCAGAACCTAGAAGCAGCAGCAAATACAATCCTTATCAATAGAGTACGTTACATAATGAAGAGAAAGAGGTGGCTGCTGACAGCCTAATACCAATTTAATTCTTAGACTGACAATAAACACCAAGTCAGAGCTCACAACTTCCCAGTGCAGCTGAAGAATACTCTGGGATGAGCATATGTTACTCTAACAAACAAAAGCTATTTTGCTATATTGAAACAAAGAAATTGCAGTTGGAAATAATTATTATTCATATTACTAAAATAAAAAAACAAACTTGGAATTGGAGATGCCACATAAGGTATTTAGAATGTCTTTATGTATTATTACATTTTTGACTGTAATTTGTAAATAAGACCACAGCAGGTAAGTAACCGATCACCAGTTTAAAAGCATAGAAGTTACTTCTGCTAGAACAGGGGAGATGGCTTCCTTTCATCTTCAAATTAAAAACAAAGCCAAATTAGTCTGAAATTTGCCTGTAACTACACAGGGAAACATCTGAGAACACACTTTTACCTTCAGCAGTCCCTCAGATAAGAACTACTACTAGAGTAAGTATGTGGCTAAATTCTCAAGATTTGTCTGAGAAGGCAGGATGAGGAGACAAATCTTGTTACAACTGGCCTGAAGCCAAGTAAATAATTTGCAATTTCCAAACTTCCTTTGGGAAGCTTTATTTAACCTTGGGAGTCTTAACTCCTCCGTAACATACACTGAAGCTGTTCTTTGAACCTGCAATAAGGCCCAAACAAGAGTCAGGCATCATACAAGGGACACCCATTTTCAAGCCAAGAACCTCTTACCTGCTCACAGCCAGAGCTGACCGACCCCCTGAAAGATCCTTTAGATTTACATTAGAGGCTTCGTAATGTTTAGTTTTGCACCACAAATGCAATTAAAACACACCTTTCTGCAGGTAAAGGTTTTCCTAGTAAAAATCTAAAGATTTCTCTAAGACACTCGTTCTTCAAAAGCTATTCAGTAGATTCCAAAACGCTAAAACATCCACCATGGGAAACATCAACCAAGAAAATAATAAACCTCAAATGATTCTCTGAAAACCAGAGATGGAAACAGATCACCTATATCTGTGGACACAGGATCATACATATTCTAATGAGAAAGGCTCTTTACCAGCCCAGGTTTGAAGTAAAACCCTTTCTTCCATGGGCTTATCTGCTCAACTGTAAGAAAAAGGTGTGATTTTACTCATTCAATCTTATGACCCAAGATCTCCCCAAAATGCTTCTGCTCACGAGTGGATTACACCAAGAACCAATCTGGTCCTGCACAAACAGCCAAAGAAGTATAAAAATTAAAGCTTCGAATACACTACATTCCAAGCAATGACCGCCATAAATGGCAAAGTTATTCTGAATTTAGCTCGTCACTTTTGAGATTTATCCCTCAGACGTAAAAACCCACAGCACCTAAGTAACCTGATGCTGATCTTGCTATAGTTTCTCGCATCAAAAGGGACTTGGATCTATGAAATCACACAGACTGGGGTTGTTCATCTGAAGCAGAAAAAAATCCAACAGATCACATCACTGTGCTGACAAAAAAAAATAAGTCATAATCATCCATTTTAAGCAAACGTAAGGAAACGGTAATACCCAAGAACAAATATTGCCAGAATTATTCCCCCATAAATCCCTAACTCTAGACTTTTCATTTAAGTACCATCTGGAAAACACATCACAGAATGAAAATTCACCAAAAAGTAAACATTTTCACACAACTTTCATCTGCTGAACAGTACTCACACAATTCTGAAAAACCTTTATCAGGCAGCAATGTGTTACCAGAACATCCCACATCATCACGTCTAATATGTTATGTTTCAACTTAATGAATTAATCTGAACTGCTTTTCACCTGCGGAGACTTCTTTGCACCAAAATCAAAGCAAGCCATAAGCTGGTGTTACACACTCACACCGTTGATTTTTTCCACTGCCATATTCTTTGCCAAACCACAAATCCATACCAAAACATATGTAACAGTGCACAATCCCTAACCCCTGGACCCCAGCGCAAACAGTCACACTAGGACTTCGCATGCAACTGACAGACCACCAGGTAAAGCTTTCTGGGGACAACAGGCAACATCGGACTGCTTATATTGACCTTCACTGTATCAGACAGACATCCCCTGACACTGAAAATAGGAATTATAAACACACAAAGTATGAACAAGCTGTGCAGCAGGTGTAAGGACAGTAAAAGAGTACACTATTTCATGGGAACTAATTGCTCTGCAAATGGCTAGTTCCTAAAATCATCTCTTTCTTACTTAGCAGGATTTCATCTCATACAATTTAGTATGAGGCAAAAATACACTTGATTTTGTGAATTCAACAGACAAGTCTTGACACTCATGTTTAAATGCAACGAAAATGCAGATTTCAGTATAACTACAATATTATCGCAACAACGATAATGTAAACTTACTGTTTCCCAACCTTTCCCCTTAATAATTGCCTAGCAAAATGCTCTCATACATTTCTTTCGATACACAAAAGGAAGGGACTGCATTCTGTTAGACCGTTTTACTATCTGTACATCTTTGCCTGAAATGTTTTACAGAATCTTAGACCTTCACGCTGTCAGGGCATGAAACACTGATCATGGAAAGAAAACCCATGGAAAAAATCCCCAAAGAAATTAAAAAACCCGTAAGAAATGGGTTAATAAAAATCGTTTAGGCTGTTTTTTTTTTTTTTCAGGCTTACCACAAGAACGCACAAAAACCAAGGAGGAGGCAGCACAAAGCCCAGGTTTAAGCATACCCACCTCTGGCCGAGAGTTTCTTGGTATTGATGATCTTGGCAGCGAACTCCTGTCCGGTGGTGATTTTCATGCACCTTCGCACGACAGAGAACGCTCCCCTGCAAATGAAAAAGCGGACACGGGGTGAACCCGCTCGGTGCCATCATGGGCGCAGGGGTTCTGTCAATTAAAATACAGGGTATTTTCACAGAGGGCAGCCCAGCGGTGAATTTATTCACCAGCCGCCGCGCTCTGGGCTGAGAGGCGGATACGAGCTTTAACACCGAGGGGAGGGGGGAGACGTTTTCACCCCTCCAAGAGGGGCACACAGCGAGCTGGTAGCCCCTGCCCTCTGTCCCGCGCGTCTCACCCCCCCACACCGCGGTGACACCGGAGTCAACATGGCGATCGGGGCTGGAAGTCGCCGGCCCCTCCCGCCGCGCCCAGCGACCCCTCAGCGACTGAGACACCCCCCCACCCCCCTCCCCATCTCGGCCATAATAAAAACTAACAAATGAAATTTTAGATTAAGAAATATTAAAAAATAAATAGTAAATAACCATAAAGCAGCTCCCGCGTGTGCCCGGTTCCCAATCCACAGACAACTCCCCGTGGAAAGTGGGAAGGGGGGAGCCCTCCGGTTGGAGCCAGGGCGACCCCTCCGCGAGATGCGTAAAAGGGGAGATAAACCGCGAGCCCTCTCCGCCCCACCGGTGCCTTCCCCCGCGGCTCCCCGGGTCCGTCCTTACTTGCCGAGCTCCTCGAAGAGCTGGTACTCGTCGGTGAAGCGGGTGCAGGTGGCGGTTGAGGCCATCATGAGGACGGGCGGCCGCCGGAGGTGCCGGCGGCCAAGGGACGGCGAGGCGGAGGCTGTGGAGGAGGCGAGGAGGGGCTCCGCGACAGTTTCTGCTTCTCCTCCTCTTCCTCCTCCTCCTCGCCACCGCCTCTTCTCGTGACGGGGCCGCCCCCGCTCCCCCGCCTTTCACCGCGGGGTGTTCCCCCCTGCCTGTGCCCGTGATCCGGTGTGGGGTCTCCCTCTAGCGGCGCCGCCCGCGCCCGCCCTGCCGCATCTCCCGCTCGGTCTGGAGCAGCGGATACACCTGCGCCCCCGCCGCGCTCAACGTCACCAGCCGCCCTGCTGACGTCACCAGACACCCGCCCAAGCCCTGCTGGCGAAAGGTGGGAAGAAGGTGGCTCCAGTTAGAGATGGCCCTGCTCACTGCAGAGCTTGGACTAGAGAAGCCTGAAAGGTCCCCTCAACCCAAACTATTCCCCAATCCCTTGGCAATTTTATGTGGCCACCTCCATTAAATCAGCCATAGCAGTCAGTCACCCTAAATCCGGGAGACTCTGCAGATCCATCACCCTCATCTGTCGGACCATCCATCTGCTTCAGGAGAGACTGGAGCATCTCTGCCATGGAGACAGGCTGAGGGAGTTGGGGTTGTTCAGCTTAGAGAAGAGAAGGCTCCAGGGGAATCTTAGAGCAGCTTCCAGTACCTGAAGGGGCTACAGGAAAGCTGGAGAGGGACTGCTTATGAGGGACTCTAGTGACATGACAAGGGAGATGGTTTTAAGCTGAGAGAGGGCAGATTATATGAGATTTTAGGAAGAAATTCCTCCCCGTGAGGGTGGTGAGACGCAGGAACAGGTTGCCCAGAGAGACTGTGGCTGCTTCATCCCTGGAAGTGTTCAAGGACGGGTTGGATGGGCCTTTGGGCAACCTGGTCTGGTGAGAGGTGTCCCTGCCCATGGCAGGGGGTTGTAACTAGAAGATCTTTGAAGTCTCTTCCAGCCCAAACCTGTCTGTGATTCTATGATCAATAGCAGGAGCAGCAGTGAGAGAATCGCTGACAGTAGAAGTGACTATGTCAAGACAGATGTTGTCCGTAGCTTTAAGAAGACGAGTGTGTTGCAACAGGATCACCACATGCACCAAACCCAGCGCTGCCAAGAAATCAGCATGGCCCTATATGTGCTGCATGTAAAGACGTGAATGGTTTGGAACACAATGCCCAGAGTACATGTGCGGTGATGAAGCTAAAATGGAATAGTAAACAGCTGCCTCAGTTCTTTGTCCTTGGGCAAATTTCTGTTCCAAATAAAGGCTTCTCTGTTAAACTGCACGCAACAGCATCCTCAAAGACCTCAAGCAAACACAAAATGAGGGGTTACCAGGGTATCCATGTTGAATTGAAATTCAAGAGAGAATTCTGTAAGGTATGTTTGATTTTGAAGAGTTTGCAATTGTTCTAGGTCTTTTGCTTTGCTTTGGGCAAGTCACATAATTTTGAGGTTATAAGCATACAAACACCATCCCCAATGACATTAATGCTCCAGGGTTTCTAGAATCAGGATCCCGAACTTGCAGGAAGAATTAAAAACAGAATCACAGAATAGCAGAATCATTGGAGTTGGAAGGGACCTCAAGTCCAACCCCCACCAAAGCAGGACTGCTCAGAGCACATTGCACAGGGCTGCATCTACGTGGGATTTGAGTATCTCTAGAGAAGAAGGCTCCATAGCCTCTCAGGACAGCCTGTGCCAGTGCTGTGTGACTCACACCATAAAGAAGCTTTGCCTTGTTTCTAAATGAAACTTCTTGTGTTCTACCTTGTGGTCAGTGCTCGTTGTCCTGTCCCTGGACAAAGCTGAAAAGTCTGGCACCATCCTCCATACAGCCACTCTTCAGATATTTATAGGTGTCAGTCAGCTCTTATTCTTCTCTCCAGGCTAAATAGTCTCAGCTGTCTCAACCTTTCCTTGTAAGAGAGATGCTCCAGACCCCCTAAACATCCTTGTTGCCTTTTGCTGGACTCTCTCCAGGAGTTCACTGTCTCTCTTGAACTGGGGAGCCCAGAACTGGACACTACTCCAGATGTACTGTGTAGATCTACATCTACTCAGCAGGGCAGAATAGAGGGAGAGGATGACATCTCTACACCTACTGGCCACACAATTCTTAATGCGCTGCAAAATATTATTTGCCTTCTTGGCAACAAGGGCTCACTCTGGGCTCATGGTCAGCTTTTTGTCCACCAGGACTCCAAAATCTCTGTCTTCAAGGCTACTCTCCAACAGGTTTACACCCCACCTATAGTGATGCACAGAGTTGTTCCTCCCCAGAAGCAGGACACTTGTTGCTCCTGTTGAACCTCATTAGAACCTGCCAACTTTCCCTAAACTAACTGTATGTAATGGGAATAATTTCCCTCTGGGTGCAGCACCTCACATAAACAGGGCATTCATGGCACAAAGGCAGCAGCTAAGGAAATCTTTGGAAGCTGTGAGCAAGTACCAAACATTTACTTGGTAGGTTCCTCTCCAGGGAAATGTTACCTGCATCAGGTTGAGTAGGAAAAGACTGGAGGATGTTTCATTTTAGACCAGGAAACTGAAGTGAATATTTACAGAGGTGTGCATGTCGGGTTCCTTATCTGTATGGACATTACAAAATTAAACCTGTTCCCCTGTTCTCTCTCTTTTATTCCTTAATATTATAATCTGACTACAGGTAAATTTGGCCATGGGAACTGCTGGTACTGTGCCATACATTTATTACTTAATTTTTAAAAGCTCAAAAGAAATTATCAAAGTCAACTCAACAGAAAGTCAGAACTCAATAATGAACCACACAAAAGAACTTAAAAACCACCCCAGTTTTTTTCTCATCTCTAGAAGTTTTGTGAGAGCCATAAGCAGTCCAAGTCTGTAAGAAAACGAAGAACTGCTCCTCCAAAGTTCCTGCAAGGACTGATCATTAACCAAGCTGGCCAGCTGAATTCTGTATTCAACTTCAGAAACCTAAAAAACACGGTGGCAAAGGAAATTGTATTTTTTTAAGAGGTTGCTATTCAGCAAGGGCTCTGCTAAGTATGCCTTTATTTTTAGACAGTCAAAGTCAGGTTCTCGTTTTATTTCCAATCCTGTGAAAACAGATTTTCAATTCACTTCTGTTTTGGAGGAGCTGGAGAACTTTCCAAAGATCATGGGTGTACTCTGGTCATTGTGAGGTCTGCCAGGGATGTTGCTGGCAAACAAATGCAACAGCCACTTACAGCAGCGGCTGAGACAGAAAATGGCCTGAAAACCTGAGTAGTCTTTGGTTTAGGTACTTACTTTATAACCAGCAGGAATCCTAGGTCCTTCTTGCATGTAGTCTTGTGGCAAAGCAGCCACAGGTAAGTTATTGCAGTAAAGCTGAAAAAACATGTTTGATCCATAAAATGGCTTTGTGTTGCTGATCCAAATGCCTCCACAGCACACTGGACTTCTTTCCATGTTGATGACAAATATCCCTGACCTGGCCAAGAAGGTGATTGTGGGTTTGAACTAACAAGCATCAAGCAGGTTAAGGAAGTGGAGATCTGTGGGATAAAGCACCAGAGCCAAACAGTTCTGCTCTCGCCATCAGCGTGGAGGGCAGCGGGTGGGCAAGTCAGAGGAGAGACATCAAACTAGGAACAAAAAAGGAAGAGAGTGTGGGAGGGAGAACAAGGTGTCAGACAGCAGATGGAAAGGGGAAATTAGACCAAAGGACCTATGGCTGGTGGAGTTCTGTGGCTAGTGCAGCAAGAGAAGAGACATAATGACTTCTGTAATGGGAATGGAGAGTCCTAGAAACAAATGAAGAGGACAGGGAACAAGGGGAGGAAACTTTTACTAAGAAAAAGGAGCAAGCACAGAGATAAAGTGAAACATTTGTCAGTGTCAGAAACAAAAATAACAGATGTCAAATGTGAAATGACCAAAGGTAAAATGGCCAAAGAAAAATGAACATCTGAAGAACACTACAAATGGAGGGAGGTTAAATGAAACAATCCAACTGGTACATGGAAACAAGGAAAGATGGAAAGAGGATGGAGAAAAAAGAGAATGAGCTGTGGGAAATCAAGTAGAAACCAATCAATGGTTTTGGAGATCATGATGACAGTTGGAACTAGAGGCAGCAGGATTCTGGTCAGTACTGTGTTATCTGCTGCACCGTATGTTATATCTCTATCTTGCCTCTTACTGGACTTTACTGAATATTTTTGGGGTTAGAAGCACCAGTAACATCACCTGGTCCATGTGCCAGAGCCTCACTTGTTGCAGCCTATCACTTCCAAGGGATGATGGTGGCCTAAGTTGTGTCCTCATGTCTTTTGCTGGAGCAGCTCCTTCCCAAACACCTTCTGATCAGCACTGACTCCAGAGACTGGTGTCAGTCCCAGACAGCCCCCATCTCCAGTGGGTTGTAAAGAGCTGTAGTAGAGCTGCTGAGCAGTCTGTCCTAAGGCTTGTTTTCTCCCTATGGATAAAAAATCTGGCTGAATCCCTTGCTGCCCCTGTTCCATCATGTATGTATGAGCACCGAGAGAAGTAGATCCTTGGAGATTCCCCACAGAAAATTTATTATTTATCCGTTATTTACATTTCTGGCAGGCCCTTCACCACCTGGCTATGGCAGCACATGTGCTTGCTCTTATTCTGCCGGAGCACTCTGATGTAGGATTCATTTATTCTTCAATGAACCAGAAAGATGTTGGCAGAATAACTGATTTGATAGCTCAGTGATTCTGTCATGCTCTTGGTGTGCAGGAGACCAAAACTTCTCTAGGGCCTAAAATAACATTACTCCTGACAGACTGGGAGGATCTGCTGGCCATTTAACTCCTACCTCTAGAAGTATTACTGGGAGAACCAGGTGAAAAATTAATGTGGTGGGTCGGGGGGTTTTTAATCATGTGTGTGGCAAGGATAAAAATAGAGACTTTGCAAAAACACAGTGCTTTAATTTGCGGCCATCAGGAAGGAACAAGAAATGTTCTAATAAGATGCAATTTTCATCTGAGAATTTTAAATAATGCATGTTTCTTCTTTTTGTTTCTTTATTTGAAGGTATTTTTAATTTAGAATGTTCCTTTCAAATCACCCTTTTGAAGACACTGATTTCTTTTTAATGCTTTTCAATTCCAAGCTGAGTAATTTTTTATGAGTTCCTAGCAAACAAAATAGTACATTATTTGCATGGCACATCTCTCAAGCAAGTAGCAGAGTCAGCAGCACTCCCAAGATGAAGATCTGCCACTGACTTGCATGGCAGTGTTTTGAATGGCAGAAATTCTGAAAAAAATGAAGATACTTCAAGCTGTGAGTGAATTAGTCAATGGAGTGAAGACTGGAAGGTGAGAGCAGGGGACAGAACAGCAGGTAGAAGGTTGCTCTCTCATGCACTTAATGACCCAAACCATGACAACAGGGAGAATTCCGTGACAAAGTCAGCAAACACCACTGGCAGTAATACTTTGAATCCTCCCAACTAAGGGAAGAGTAGTGGTTAATTGAGAGTCCAGAATGTCCCAGTAAAAGTATTAGAAACAGTAACATTTAGGAGATTTACTACAGAGTTATGGTATTTCTAATAAAGGGAAGGAGACATTTCTCTGTCTCAACATTGAGCCATGGACCATCTGGAATGTTACCGGTTTCACTGTCAGTTTTATTTATCTTTAGGCAAATCTCCCTTCCTGTCTCAGTTGAAAAAGGATTTAGCCCAGTAGCTACTAAAATTTACGGGATTCTTTTCCTTGTTCTCAGTAGGTCACCTGGTGGATGTGGTGAAGAGTACAGCTTGGCCAAGTTTAGCTGTAAATATTCTCAAGCAGACAGGCCAACTTACAGTCTGCCAAGATCACTGATGAACCTCCAGAGTCATTCTGTAGAGAATGATTTTTCCAGACTGTGCTTTTCTTGTGGGCACTAGAGCTACAACAGCCCCCTGAATGAATTCTCCAAGAATTTACTAGGCTGTAAACTGTTTCTCTGTATTTACTGCATGTACCATCCATGAGCTGGTGTCCCAAATGCCATCAATAGCTACATATCACACATGCACAGGCAGGTTGCAGTTAGACAGCAGAGTGAGGAACAATCACCAAAATCCCCATTAAATGATGGAAATTTTCCATAAAGCCAAAATCTTTGATGTTAGTTTCAAGAATCACATTTGAATGACTCCAAGATGCCATTAAAGTGGTCTGGATTTTCCTCCCCATTGGCTGGCTCATTCAATTTACTTCTAATAACTTCAAGGCTTTCTTTGTTCAGAGTTGCCAATATTAACAGTAATCTGCTCTGCACTGAAACATAGATGCGACAAATAGAAGCATAACTGCTAGAAAGTCCTCTGAAGCCCATATAGGCCCAGAGCTCATGAGCAGCTCATACAGACCTCCTTTGAGGAGAAATGAAAAAGACATCTTCCCTGTAGAATAATCAGCTTTAGGTATGACACCAGGGAGCTACAACATCTAGATGAAGCTCCTCCCAAGGAAAACTAAACGCCACAACACTCCCCAGTTTCTCAAGTTCTGCAAAACTTGTTTGTGAAATGTTGTCTATACAAGCATATAGGTCTGCTCCTGCCAATGCTCATTTCATGTGGAAGAGCAGTTGAACTACTTTGGGAAAACTAGTATTGAAAAATAGAAGTATAGCAACCATAAAACACACTTTCAAGGTCACTGCAACCTAATGTAGCAGAGTTTCAGGAGGTGTGAGACCTCCAAATCATGAGCAAAAACGGCAACAGTTTTGCAGGTGGTGTGCTGGAGGAGATGGTAGCATGTGTGGAGTGGAGAAGACATTGAGTGTATGAGTGCTGGCTGTGATGAGCTTCTGTAGCTTCTTCTAATAGCTCTTCATGGGTTTTGTTAATTTGCTTGATTTTTGTGGTTGCTTTCCAAATTCTTCCAAAGTTTTAGCACTAGCCTTAGCCTTCCATCACTGAATGACTCAGAAAGGATAAATATATATCCTCCAGGGTTCTCAGGGGTTTGTTACTTTTGGTTTAGTCGTGAGATACTGAGAAACACATGTTACCCGAATTTAATGCTATTGTGTGATATATATAAGCATCCAGAAAAGGTGGCTCTGACAACCTCTATGTTATCAGGATTATGAATTAACTATGATCTCTGCTGAAATACTCCACAGAAGTTAACAGCTCTACAAATGAAGCAGAAAACACAGAGAACAGCATTTACTCATCAATTGCACTCCCTTTGCACGAAACAAGCTACATAAAGGCATCAGAGAATCCACAATGTCCTCCTGCTGGTGTTAGAAATCCCCTGTCACAACTCTCCTAAGAACTGGGACAGGATGAGGCAGTGAAAAGGAATGGGAAAGCACATCAGTTATTCGTAAGTCACCTCAAAACCTGCTGGGTATTACTTCCTGTTATCATGACAAGGAACAACCCACAGCTAGCTCAGGGACCAGAAGTTAAGGATAAATAATGAAAATTCAAGACAAGTCTGCTGGATCTTCATGCTGAATGGTTTTTGGTATTTGTTTTGTCAGCATTTTCAAGGTATTTCCTAAAAACAAATGAGGGAGGTGGCTCAAAGTAATTTCATTTGCCATATGATTTATATTCAGAGTATCCTTTTGATGAAGAGCATTCAAAGAAGGAAATTAGTAACAGTGTCCCCTGCTTTGCATACACAGTTGTACGCAGCACTGGAGATGAAAAGGCTTTCCTAGAGGAGGTAAGGACAGAACCAGTAATAGAATTAATCAAAGCTGAGAAAACAGACAGCCTGGAATTTTATGGGGGAAACAGTCAATATTGACATTTTAGAAGACTGGTGAGGGAAGAGAAATATTTTGATGGCAATAATTGGGTAGATTGAACCAGAGAGGGGAGAAAAGATCTAGTCAGAAAAGGGGAACATCATGAAAGATTCAGTACACTGTGTCTTGTTAACGCTGAGATGGTGTTGACTGGCTGTCTTGAGCAAAACACGGTTGTAAGACTTTCGGAGGCTATAAATATAGAGAAGAAACACCATAACTGGTTTCATGACCTAGACAGCAGGGAGTGCTCATAGTAAGAGAAAAATGAAAGGAAATAATAAATACATGGACAATTTCTGAACAGCTAGACTGATTTCTCTCTGTTAGAGAGCCATCTCTGATGTTCTTTGTGCACTCAGCACACTGAGGAGGACTCAACGGTGACAAAAATATTCTTATTTACAGGCCAAAGAAGATCATTCCCTGAATGAAGCCCACATTGTCTAAATCAGTGCACTGGAATGAAACTATTCGGCTAAGGGAAGTTTTGGTTTCCTTTTGAGTGGGGTTGCTTTGCAAAATGCAAATGGGTAATAAAAGAAACCACTTATTCTTTCTTTTCGTTTTGGTTTTAATCATTTGCAAGAGCCCCAGCATGTCCCAGTATTTACTGTGTTACTTCCAGCTCCACAGAACATTTCTTGTCGTAACGCAGAAGATCTTGATAAGGGCTCAGCTGTGAATGTGACCGCTGTAGTTCAGTTATACCTAAACGGCAGCGCATTTGTTCTCCCTGCTTTCATGGTACAAAAGGCTACTGTAAGGATCTTTACTGTTCTCTGTTTACTGAGCAAATTTAAGAGGATCCTGTCTGTTCTCTGCAGTGGAACACTGGAGAGCAGCAAACCCAGCAATTTCAGGTCTTTGTTCTGCTACCTCTGCTAGGCAGAAACAGTATGGATGGAAGAAGAGAAGGAAGGCAGGTCTTTCCCTCCCAGCTGTGCCAAGAGGGTCAAGGAGCAGTTCCCACACAGTGGCCCTTTGCTGAATGGAATAAAACAAAAGTGCCTTTAAAAGGAAGGCATGCCATGGCATTGCCTTTGCTGCAATCAGAATTATCAGACAGTTTGATTGGAAAGAACAAATAATAAATAACTGCCTTAGTAGCTACTGTGTGTACATACCTGTGGAACAGCAGTTGAGAAACTCACACTGTGGCTGCCAGGTTCTGGTGGGCTAGACAGAAAAAAGGTTGTTGCAAATAGCTTTTTGAAAGACTGTGGTGCAGGAAGGAACTTCACCTCCACATGGGTCTCCCTGTCGGTAGATTAGCACTAAATAACTTGTATAAATAACCAGAGAGTCATTTGGCATTTGAAGCATGAGGTGTTTCTCTTGTTAAATAGCCTACAATCATTTTATTTCAAGCAAAATTGATGGCCAATACAGGGCATAGAAATGTGCTGAATTAGACTAATTTCCTTAATTGTATCTAGGTTTTGGTTCAAGTAAATATTTATCTAACCATTATTGTTAAATACAACGTGATTCCTATTCCAAGTAATGATTAGACACAGACAATGTTTGCATTTCTTCTTTGTGTATAACTTTACTGGTTATTCTGTCTGTAAACACAGATTTTAAATATTAAATCACCAGAATTAATCAACTAGCTTTTTTTTAACATGGTAGCCACAGCCTGTACTGCAGGAGTGTGGGAGATCACTGGGAATTACTTGTGTAATCTGGTTTTTACTCTCATTATATATGAATATTCAATGCCTCTCTTAAAGTTAACACAAGTAAGCTCTGTCCCCATCCTGACTTCAGTCTACAGAACCCCACACCTTCAGAATTCTAAGGAATGCTTTCCATTTATTAAAAAAAAAAGAAGGACCTAGTAAAATCCAGATGAAAACAAAAAATGTCTTTCCTGGATGATACCCCACAGAGAAGCAGCTTCTCAGTTTCTCCACTTGAATTCCATCTTTCATTTAGCTCAGATTTTTCCCCTGTGGTTCCACCCTCTGGGGATAAGTACCACAAAGGACCAAAAAGCACCTCTATAGCCTAATCACCCTGAATGGCTCTTCTAGCCCGGCCCCAGTTATGCTGCAGTCATGACCCAGTTAAGTGTTTCTTCCTTTGAATGACAAATCCCAGCGCAGGGTTTTTAACACTCCCAAAATAGCTTCGAAGTGGGGTCACAAAAAACTACCATCAAGTACTCTGACTGCAAAATTATAACTGGAAATTACCGCTCGACTCACAATTCCCATGAATTGTGGCTGTCAGCATTAAAATGCCAGAAATCAATTAAAATAGGACACATGGAATGAAGAGTTTATAACTCCAGCAGGAAACAGTAACAGATATTAATGGGCAACAGAGAAATATGAATTGCATATACACACCAACGAGAATGCTTGGGTGGCCTGAGAATTAAAGAAGTCACAGGGCTGTGTATGAACTTTGCACATGTGATGCACTCTGTCCTACAGTGAAACAGATAACAAAGGAAATTTATATCCTATTAGAACCCTTCAGTACCACCACAACAGAAGTATGAACTAGTATTACTATTTGGAGTAGTAACTACTACTATGGCCTGTCTTTCTCATGTGAGTGAGATTACAGGAGAGCAGTAACCACACAGAAAAACTATGACTGAAAAGATGCATTTAAGAGAGAACTCATTTCATGCAATTTGTAGTTAGTAGACCTGCACCATGATGGCTCTGGTATAATTTGCCAGACTGTGATTCTGAAATCTCCAAATAAAGCTTATAGTCCTATAGTCCAGAGATAGAAGTTCTTATACAGACAGACATGTAAGTACACACACATACAGTGGATAAGAGATTCTAATTCTTGATATTTGGGTACATGTGGAAGACATCTGGACCACCTCAGTTCCTGCCTGGTTTCTATACTGTCTTGCTCCTTTCAAGAGTTACTTAAGGCAGCTCCTGAGACACGCATGCTGTGATTACTGTGGAGCTGTGACACTGTTCATCAAAGCTCTGTGAGCCCCATGGCTACTTATTCTGGGAGCTTTAACGATGAAGGATCTGAAGCACAATTTTCCTTTATTGATGTCAATCCTTCCTAGCATACCATGCTGGAGAAATCATGGGGTTATCATACCCAGACAGTGTAAAATGACAAGGATCAGAAAATTACACAGAGTCAGCACATCTGTTGCCAGATAAAAAGCATTATAAGCCAAAATATACCACCAGTTACATATGATGTGGTGCTTGCAGTGGTATGTCATCTTGTAGGTTGTGTCTGGCTTCTGTAGGACAGTGCAAGGTAATAGAATCATTAGGGATCACAAGGGACCTCAAAAGATCATCTAATCCAATCCGCCTGCCACAGCAGGATCACCTAGACCAAGTCGCACAGGAACATATCCAGGCGGGTCTTGAACATCTCCAGAGGAGGAGCCTCCACAACCCCCCAGGCAGCCTGTTCCAATGCTCCATTACCCTCATCATGAAGAAGTTCCTTCTGATGTTTATATGGAACCTCCTGTGTTCCAGCTTGTACCCATTGCCCCTTGTCCTATCACCAGATGACATTGAGAAGAGCCTGGCTCCATCCTCCTGACACCCACCCCTCACATACATATAGACATTAATGAGGTAACCCCTCTGCCTCCTCACCTCCAAGCTAAAGAGACCCAGCACCCTCAGCCTTTCATCATAAGGAGGAAAATACTTCCTTCATCATCTTTGTTGCTGTACGCTGGACACCCTCCAGCAGCTCTGTGTCTTTCTTGAACTGAGGGGCACACAACTGGACACAATACTCCAGATGCAGTCTCACNTGGACTCTGTCCCATTAACTGCTGCTCTCTGGCTTCTATCCTGCAGCCAGTTCAGAATCCACCTCGCTACCCAATCAATCATCCAGTCCACACTGCCTCAGTTTGGCCACAAGGATGCTGTGTGAGACTGTGTCAAATGCCTTATTGAAGTCAAGATAGACTGCATCCAGTGCTCTGCCATCATCTATCCACCTGGTTATGCCCTCATAAAAGGCTATTGGGTTGGTCACGCATGACTTCCCCTTGGTGAAGCCATACTGACTGTCCCTAATGACCCTCTTGTCCTTGATGTGCCTGGAGATGGCATTCAGGACAAATTGTTCCATCACCTTTCCTGGGATGGAGATGAGGCTGACCGGTCTATAGTTACCTGGCTCCTCCTTCTTACCCATTTTGAAGATTGGAGTGACATTTGCTAACCTCCAGTCTCTAGGTACCTCTCCTGATACCCATGCTCTGTCAGGAGTGAAAAGTCTTTGCTTGCAGTTTAAGGGTCAAATTTCATAGTCAAAGATTAAAGCAAGAGACATTAGCACTGATCAGCATTGACATATCTTTAAATATTTTTATGTACATAGAGCTGCAAACCTTCTGGAGGAATCCACCTTCTCATAAGCTTTATATGCTGCTGCACTGGAGTACTAAAAGCAAAATAATCTCAGGATTGGGTTTCATCATAAGTTCTCAGTGCTGGACACTCTGTTAGTGATTACCAGCCCTCACAATAAGCAACAACACAGGGACTGGGAAGGGCCAACCCAGATAAACGCTTCTCTCCTAATCGAATGCCATTTTGCCTCCTTCTCTATCACGGAGAATGAAATGTCATCCTCATTTGTTTCTGTCACTTTTTTTTTTTTTAAATATACTTAAGACCTGTCAAACTGCATCGGTGCATCTGCATACTCATACACAAAGCAGAGCTTCGTGCCTCACCTCAGTGCAGCGTTGGTACCAGTACGTGTCAACAAAGACAGTGCCCGATTGTTCTTTCTCCTTAAACTCCTGTTCCTGCTTGTCCAAAGCCTGCTTTTTAAGAGAGGAAAATAGACTTTCTGAGGTTTCACAAGTTGCAGAAACAGGTCACATTGAATGTTTTGTCAGCACTTGCAGGTCAGGTATTAAAGAAAGTTCCTTTAGAGTATTGAATGGCAAATCTATTGAGTCATTCACTGCCAGCTCATTTCTGCTAGAATTCAGACCAGCTAATTGATTTTTTTCCTTTTTTAATCCTATTTGAAGTTTGAAAGGTTGGTAATTGTTTGGCCTTTGTTTCACATTACCAACTACTAACTAGGGATTTGTTTGGAGGGTTTAATATTTGGTTTTAGAAAACAGAAGGTGTCAAACCCAAACTGTTTCATAACAATGCCCTTACATAACCATACGATTAGTAGCTTGTTTGCTGCTATTAATAGCAGCTTCCACATTTAAATCATTTTGCCAGGGCTACAATAACTGGCAAGAAGAGGCTTTGCATTAGTTACTCATTCTCAGGAGACAATAGATGAACTTCATGAGGATTTATGAGATGCAGAGTGATTTGCTGTTTAGTAGTTGCCAGGCTGTTGCCTGTTTCAATTGTTTTGCCTCTCTGGACTCACAGGAGATACTCAGGCCCAGCAGGCTGTTGCTGCCATCCTTGTATGCACATATTTATCTTCTGTATGTCCCATGCAGAAGGCTACCAGAGACACACTAAGGCAGTCTGAAGCCAGCAACTCAATTTTTTTTGAATAGTGTCTGTGATTTGGTCTCAACCTTCACATTTACATTGACTGACATAATGGAATTAATTCTAAATCTAATAGTGATAAATATTTTTCTTTTCTTCACTGTCATGACAATGTATTCATTTCATATTTCCACATCCCAATCTCATTCCAGTGAGATTCATGCTTTCCCACACAACTGTCTGTCTACAGTATGCACATGAGTGCATAACATTTACGAATACGGTAAGTGAGGGTGTCAGGAGGAAGAAGCCAGGCTCTGTTCAGTGTCATCCAACGATAGGACAAGGGGCAATGGGTGTCAGCTGAAACAGAGGAGGTTCCTCATCAATGTGAGAAGAAACTTCTTCCTGGTGTTGGTGCCAGAGCACTGGAAGAGACTACCCAGGGTTGTTATGGAGTCTCCTTCTCTGTAGACATTTAAAACCTGCCTGGACTGTTCCTGTGTGACTGGATCTAAGTGATGCTGCTCTGGCAGAGGGTTGGACTGCATGATCTTTCAATGTTCCTTCCAATCCCAACATTCTGTGATTCTGTGAGTCTCAAGTGATTTGCAAACAGCGATGGTGGCTACATGGCCTCTTCACCTTTCACATTTACAGATGACTCTGCAGGAAGCAAGCTGTGGCTCTTCTGGGTTGCTGGTGGGAAAGTGGAGAAGAAAATATTAGGTTTGAAATGTGCTAGGGGCACTTTCTGCACCTTCACATTGGTGGTATGGCGACTGCCATGTGTGAAAATGAACAAATGCACAAATGGCAAGCTGAAAATCTGAGCTGCCGTTGATGGAAAGGTATCTCATGGAGATAGAGCTTCCTTCTGGCAGAAAAATACTTCCCTGAATGCTTACAGAACTAATTTCCAATCTAATAATGCCTGTCTTCTTACCTAGTCTTCATACTTCTGTCTTCCTGACTTCAGGATTAGGGAGAAATATGGCGATCAGGCTTTCTTTCTGAAAATACTTTAAGAGATTTTGCCTTGATTTTGTCAAATTTCCATGTAAAAAGGGGGAGAAAACAATTAAAAGCAAAAGAAGATTTGAATAATAGATTTTCAGAACTCAGCAAGCCAGTGAGAACTGGAACGTTCTGAACAACACTGAATCCTGTCTGAGTTTAAAGAGAGATGTTACAGGGATCACATTAAATTAGGCTGCTGTTCTCCCATTTTGCTGATAAAAGAGCCGGTGTCACTTTTGTGTAAAATGCCGGGTATTTCATGCAGAACACCTGATGGGCTTGGGAAAAGCCTGGCAAAGGACTTGGCAGAGAAAAGGCAGTGTCACACTTAAACCCAGTGAATCAGAGTCACCTCTGGTCTACAACTGTCAAGTGAAAGGCTTACAGAAAAATTACTCTGACCCAATTTGCTTTAGAGAACATGTGGATGTGATGCTCAGATAAAGAATTGAGCATTGTCTGAGTTCTTAAATCTACTTATATGAGAGAAGATTGTTTTGTAAGCAGGGATTTGTAGGATCAAACTAGCATAAGAAATGCCTTGATGCATCAAAGCAGTGGCCCAACCATCCCCATACTTAGTCTCTCACAGTATCAGAAAGAAAAGTCATACAGGCATCGGAGCCCAGAGCCCAGCCCCCAGATTATGTGCCCAGCTGGATTTGACAACCACACACATCAGACAGTGCATTTAGGAATAGTCAGGAGTGGGAACAAAACAAGAGGATAACATGGAATCTTCCCATTCGCACAGCTGGAAGTGTGTGATAGAAGATGGTTCTTTCCAGGAGACCACCCAAAGCACTCACAAATAGTTTATTCAGTAGTTCACTGGACTTGAAGGTAACGTTTAGTGTTAATTTGTCTGGTTTACCCTCCTAGACAAACTCTTTTCTTATTCCACGCCAGTATTAGTGGGATTTGCAAGTAATGGGGCTGTTCCTCAGCCTCAACCATTGCTACCCTGAGCAGTAGCAGATCACTGAAAATCATTAAAGAAGCACCACATAAGATTTTGGGTGCCTTGACACTGGCTTTACCTGCTTTGTACACAGTGCTGATAGTACTTCACACACTAAAAAAACAGCCCTTGGTTCATTCAAGCAGCTTTTCATCTGACAAACCTACAAGCGATGGATTAAAAAGCTTTGTGTTCAATTCAACAGCCCTGCCTAAGGGTTTAGAAGGGCAGTTTCCTGAGCATCAAATACAGCTATATCTATCTATTTCTCTCTCTCTCTCTATATATATATTTATAATTTCACATCTATGGAAACATGAACAATAGCTTTAGGGTAAACTCATCCATCATCTGTAAAACTTCTCCATGATGTAAGATTGCTACTTTACCTTGGGAAGCAAAGACAGGACTCTGATTGCATTGTTTCATCACTTTCCCATTCTCAGCTGAAAAATATTAAGACAAAATCAAATATCAATATTTGATCTTGAGAATTCTGACTTGAGGAAAAGATACTTTCTAGATTATTCAAGCAAAATGGTTCAGTGCTGTTCTGTACCCTCCCAGCAGTCCTGTTCGAGGTTTATTCATTCCTTCTCCGAGCAAAAAGGAAAAGATTAAACCCACCAAGTACCAGAAATGCTGGTTTTGATGTAGTAACACAAAGCCAGGACACTCAAAATAGAAGTACCTCACAAGAATGAAATGTTTATCTACGGATGCTCCTAAGAAAACACCAGCTGCTCTTCTCAAAGGTATCTGCATTGTATCTCAGATGCTAGTGCAGGCTTAGAGATGACTGCAGGAAACCTAATAGTCTGCTTTATGGGGAAGATGGGCATGGTGATCTCTTCTGACTTTAATAGCTGTGGCCAGAGCATTTAAATGTTGCAGCAGCTCCTGAGTTTATCACCAAGAAGTGGCTATGTAGATGATCCTGTTCAGGCTGTAAAGACTGGTCTGCATTCTCTATGGAGCCAGGAAAGGATTTAGCCTCTCCTGGTAAAAATATCAAATATTTGAAGAAACACTGATGAGTTACAGTGGTACCAAAGTCATGGCTCTGAGAGGGTAAACAGAAAACAGGCTGATGGGAGCCAAGTGTGGAGAAGACATGTGGTCCTGTTTCATACCATCACCACCTGTATCCACTCACTGTCCTATCTCTAATTAATTTAGAGCCCTGATTGCTTAAATGAGTCCTTGCTAATTGGGGGTTTTGATCCGATTAATAAAAAAGCCAGAATGAATCTGCAGGCCTTCTCTCTGTTCTAGTCATGCTACACACTGGGGTTAAGCACAGGGGACTAGAAGGGTGCTTCTGAGTTATAGTCTTTTACAATACTACCAGCTTTCACCTCTCATCTTGTGCTAATCAGATTAAAATTCTCCTCTATGCCAACACAATATTAGCAGCAAGAAAAGTCAGCCCATACACAGCCATTTTCAGCTTGGAGATGTTTGGGTTGATCCAGTGCTGTCCTTTAATTTCCATTAAGCCTGTCCCCAAATGCTGTTAAGATATGACAAGAGTACATAACTGCATCCTCGCTCAGTCTTGGAATTCTAGTCTCTGATCAAGTTTTCCTTTTCCCAGTCATCCTTGAATCTTCCCTGGCAGATAATCAGATTTGGTTTTCTCTTTCTCAAGTACAGTAAAGCCAGATTCCTAATATGACTTTTAATTACAGTGTTAAATCTCATTATTATTTGAGAGGGACACGGGATGCAACAGGACAGGACACAACATCTCACCAGCCGTTCTCTATTTCTGCTTAAATGAAAAATCATATTTATTCTGATAAATTCTAGCACCATCAATCCCACACAACCAGCACCTGGGTAAGGTCAAGCCCAGCCTATCTCCACTCAGTTGTTTTCCAGGCAATGAAGGAAAACAGAACCAACCAAAGAGAGGCAAGATCAAAGTTGTATTTAATCCAAAAGAGGATACTCTCACCTCCCTGTGAAAGAAAAGAGAGTTTGGACTGTGTGTGGGTAGAGCAGAGCAGATCTGGCTCACCAAGGCTTTTCCCTTTACCTGTGTTCTCCTTTCACTTGTGAACAGTGATAGAAAGAAATCGTTTGATGGGAAACGGTTGTGCTTCTGTCCCCCATTTTGTTTAAAATATCCCAGTCTACATAGTGTTTTCTTTTCTCTAGTGACCTGGTAGATGATTTCAGAGTGTATACACATTGTACACACATTCACCGATATATATCATACTGACAGCTTGCCTGGCCATTCCTCTACAATAGACTCAGGTTTCTGTTGTACAGCTTGTAATGAAATATCATGGCCCCAAATCCCATTTTTTTCTGACTTCAGCAGCATATTACTGCATTTCCAAGGGAGACATACATGAGTTACAAAGTCTGATTGTGCCGTAATAGCTGCTCGGAGATTTACAGCCCTCACTATCTCTTTGTCACCAAGGTACCTGCCAAACATGAGAGATTTTTCTTTCAGGAAAAATAATTAGCCATGCACACTGAAATCATGGATTACTGCTAGTTTGGAACTTTTCTGAACTTCTGGCAGGGTTGCTCTGGAGACCCATATAACCTCTTGCTCGGGATGGTTGGGACCCTATAAATATCAAGGCAAAAGCAATCACTGCTTATAATTGTCCAAAAAACCACACTGCTGGCTCCTTTCACAATGTCATTGACCTTAAGAAAAATAATTGCAAAGGTTAAAATGTCCCTTGGTGATCTGTCGAGCAGTAAAATTCCTTACTCACGGGCATGACAACCCTCCCAGGGATGGAACTTGAGACTTGCCAACTGCCTGAGTGCCACTGCTAGTTTTTGGAGGTTGGATGACTTAGGAAGGATGAAGATAAATACATTTGTTGATCTCAGACTGTGAGGAGAAATGCCATGGTTTCATCTGGAGACGGATCAGTGGAAATCATTTTCAAATGCTACTGAGTAGTCACGAGCCCCAAGCAATAGCTAATGCCTCGCAGCCACAGGATCTCCTTATTTAAAACGAACACCATTGTTCAGAAGTAACTCCCAAATTACCACCTCGTTTGCTTTCCCCAAAAGGTATTAAATATGATCAGTGTTCTTACACAAAGAATCGAGCCAATGATAGAGAATTAGTTTGTAGCAAATAGGCTGCCTAATAGGTGTTTTAAAAGGAATGAGAGGATGCACATACCAAGTCTTCTTTCTTGGCTTGGTTTTCAGTTGAGCACAAAGCATCTCAGAAGGCTGAACTGGAAGATTGGAGTGCAGAGCTTGATATTCTGAAGCCACGGACTTCTGAGCATCCCAACCTGAGAGAATGTAGAATATCTTAAAATGAATTGACATTAATTTTAGATTCTGCAGTAAAAAAAAAAATAAAAAATCAACCAGCAGGAGTGTGAACAGTCTTCTTTGACCAAGGACACATGGCCAGTGCCAATATATACATTATATTTTTGGGGCTAACGGGCAAATCTGTTTGATACTACCATGCTTTGGCATTTATGGCCTCATAATTGCATCATAACATTTCAGTCAGCTTAGAACAACATGGCAGCAAAGAGTATTTAAGACATCCTATTAGAAATCCTCCCCATCCCACAGGAAAAGATAAAATCTCTATGTGCCCCACTGCCCATATGAAGAGTTTTAAGGCCTGTTGGATAGTTCTCCAGTTATGGTGAACCAAGGGTACACAGCGACCCCTAAGCCAACACAGAATGGAAACATATAATCAGGAAAGAAGTAGTAAAATCACTTAGCAAGAGTCACAATGACCAGAGAAATATGAAGGAATGCCAGTGGGTGGTTTTTGAACTTGACAATGAGTAAAGACACTGCTTTTCTGGGTTGATGCAAGGATGGAGTCTTTTAGATGGAGTAAAATTTTAGAGTGATGCCATGGACATCATGAAGCTTTGACCTCCAAATCTCTCTTTAAAGAGATTGTTGTACAGGGTCTAGTGAAACACCAGCCCCAAGGCCAAGGTCAGCATGAGGGTAACACACACAGTGCTTGGCCCAAGCTCCTTACTCTTGCCTGAGTCAATTACATATAAATTAAATTCCGTTCCTAATGTTCTCATCTCCTCTCCTTTCATCGAACAGCTATTAAAAAATAAATATTTCCTTCCACCACCACTTGCTAATGTTTGTCAGCATTAGCCAAAGTTGTCAGCCCCAGGTGCAAGTCAGCTAAGAGGAAGAAAATCATGGAGCAGGATCACAAGGCTGCCCATTTCTTCAGAACCTGAAGATTTATTTCAGCAGCTCTGCTGGATCCCACTCTTTCAAACCTTCACATTTGTTGCCAGCTCAGAGGCTCCAATTTCAACATTTTCTTTACGGTAACTCCTAGCTCTGGCCAGCCAAACGTACATATTTTTCAAGGTAGACAAACACCCTTCGCTGGCATTTGAGAATAAGACTAGTATGTGATCGTTCAATAGATTGTACTATTAGCAGGGATGCAAACAGGGCAATCAAGTCCATAAATTACATAAGAGAGGCTTCTCCCAGAGGACAGAAAGGAAGTAAATGAATAAAGGTACATATGTCAGGCAAGGCCGAATCTCTAACAAGACATTTGTGAAAGGGATAGAGAGAATAAATCTTCTCCATATTCTCAGTGGAACTGCATTATTCTTGCCTCAATTAGGCTTTTCTTACCTCTTGCTTTTCCTCTGTGAGCAAGCAAATAAAACCTGTAGGAAGGATGGGAAGAGGAGAGCCATGGCCAAGGCAGAATGCAAAATAAAAAAAACCCTGCAAAATGTATAAAATTGTACTTTGAGAGCACAAGACAGTGCAGGTACTGTGGTTAGGCAAAGCACAGCTCCTCCCCGAACAGTTTACACACCATTTCCTCTGACCAGGGCTAAACAGCAAAAAGTAATCCTTACAGAGCACCTTATCAGACGAGAAGAATGAGGTCACTGTTATCAAGAACACTGGAGAAGCCCTTTCCTCTGTTCACGTACTGAGTCCTAGTGCCTTCTTACCACTGCCCCACAGGCCCAGGACGTTTATTGCCCCCTCCCACTCTTAATTGCTTTGGGTGTCTGAACAAGAACCACATCCAATTTTTCCTCACACACTGTATCTCACATCAGCTGCAGACATTTCTCACACTCACTCTTCCAAATGCAGAGATTCTTGTGGTTGTTGTAAGGCAAATCCTTCTCCATTGTGGAAGTCTCTTTAAGAGCTGCTGACAATTAGTGACCTGCAAATCAAATAGCAATAGGGAATGTCTGTGCCCCATAGCAAAGCAGGCCAGAACACTGTATGTGCCTTAGAGGTGTGTTGCAGGGGTGGATTTCATAGGGAGGCTTCAAGGCTTTACAGGCTTCAAGGTGTAACCTGCAGAGCCTGTCATTACTGACAACATTAATAAGATGTTCTACCACATTCTCAGCACAAAATTCAATTTAGAAGTGAAACTCTTTCAGGCAGGAGCTGTCTAGCTGTCTCACAGCCCGTGTTTTCACAATGCCTAGCACAACAGCTATCTGTTTTTTGACCTTCAGATGCTCCTTTTTATCCCCTTTGCTTATGTAATGCATATGATTCATTAATATGAAGTCTCCTGTAACACACAACATCTGCTTGTGTTTTTGGGTTTTTTCCTTATTCTGTGAGGTTGTCAAGTCAGCTTTGGGATGTTTTGTCTAGACTTGATCCTTTAGAAAATGGATGTAACGAGGCAGGGAAATCCTTTCCAATTTCACCTTCTGGGGATAATCCTATGCTGGTATTTGCTGTTTCCTGATTAGATGTTTGTGTTAGGAGGGCATCTTTGCATCTCTGGTTGAGTTTGAGGAAAGGCAATTCTTGGAACATTAACACTTTCTGTGGTTCTGTTGAGCTTGGCACAGCTTCCATTCCTTGTCTTTCACAGCCAGTTTTTAATCCATGTATACTCCCTTGAAAGGTTTCCTCCATCTGTTTTGTGTTGTTCGGGTGAGGTTCCATATCTTAGGTGATGCAGCTGCTTCTACAGAGGGCATTATCTGTTTTACTTTTACAAATGTACCAGCTCTGCAAATGAGAGGGCGATGAGTTGTAGCCCAAATGTCACTAACTTTGCCATTGCTGGCCAAACAATGACTTGTTTTCAAATGCCAGATAACAGATGGAGAAGAGAGATTTTATTTCCCTTTTCTCCAAAACTACATTTTGAGCTAGAAGAGAAAAAAGTGAAAACAGGGGAGAGCTGGACTCATACCTCCGTTTTAAATGTATTTGGTTTGACTCTGTTTAGAAGTTGACAAGCTCTGTGGTTAAATGACACTCGCTGTCTATGGGACACATGTGCTAATCCAGAGTTCCCTGTATTTTACCTAGAAACAAGAGCTAATTTTTCCACATCTTGCAATGTAGGAGATAATTAGCGCTTACATTACATTTGTACAAATGGATACTTGTATTTTTACAGCAAAGCTCTCTTTTCACTCGAAATTAACCCACCTTCTGCCTGTTCTCAACAGATTATCCCACAGGAGTAATGAAAATGTTCTGTCTCACTTCTGAGCAAACCTCATCAGTATCTTCTGGTCCAAAACCTCCCAGTAGTAGAATGGGAATCTCTTCTTTGCTACCTTGATGGAAAAGGATAGGAAAAGATTTCAATTTTAAGTAATTTAAATAACGGAAGCAATTTCTTATCTTTCTCAGCTGCCTTATCCAAAGCTCATCCTAATGCTCCTCCAAATCATTGTGTTCAACCCTGCACATTTCGCTGATGTTGGCAGATGCTCACCCTGCGTGTTAGCCCTCTGGGGATGGAGCCATAAATGTCTTCCTCAAAACTGCAGCGAGTACCACTTCCCCTCACAGCAAAACTTAATGACTTCACAGAGGATTCAACAAACAAATGAGGCCCTTCTCCGAGAGGTATTCAAGTTACAATTTACTTTCTTATCCTTGCTTGAACTCAGCCTTCTGCAGCCACTGCAAGGCTTTCCTCTCTTTAAAATTCATGTATTCCGTGGATGCTTCTTGTAGCGCATCACTGACAGGAATGAAAGGCAACAGGAGCAGAACCAAGCCCTGAACAACTATTTTATCTGTTACAGTGTAGATCTGTCACCAAAGTGGGGAATATGAAGACAGTTAAAATATCATATAAAAAGAAGAGTATTTACCCAAAGAAATGAAACCTCTGCAAAATGAATGGCCCCAAAGGACTAAATGGAGAGTTAGCCCACGATTGCAGAAGATGGGGTGTTGCTTTGTCCATCTTTATGGCTTTGAGGAAAAACTTTGAATGCATTTGAAAGCAGGAGATAAATAAAAAGATACAAGATGGTTTTTATGGGTTGGGGGATATTTTTCCTGAAAACTGAGTTTCGGAGCTAATCTTGCGCTTTGTGAGAACCTGATTCATGATTTCTGCTTGACTGGGTTTGGCAGGACTCCGTGTTGGTTACCAGTGCAGCGAATGCTGCTAACAGGCTGCTGAGTGGTAAAACAAAAAACAGATTCATGGTGTGTTCTGAAGACTGACAATGTACTAAGGAAAAGAACTTACTTTCTATTCACTTTGGTGATAAAGATAAATATAAAACTCAGGGGGAAAGAAGTTTCTCTTGTAAGGTTGAATAAAACAAATAAATCAGATTATAAGCACCAGATTCTCATGTAATGCAATTCACTTTCCTTCCAATGATTTAAGCAAGTATTCAATTTTCTTAAAAGCAGTTATGCCCACTTCTGGCACCAAGTGGGTTGGTTCTGCATATGTAAGAACTTGATTTCTTAAAGTCTTTCCTTGCATAGAGAGGTTGACCATAACTCAGTAAAGCAGAGACTGCCTAACAAAAGAACAAACCCCAAATCCCTCCCCACATGGTCTCAGATAGATCATTCTGTGTGATGGATATAGAAGGACCTTTTGAATATATACATAAATATATGTATGTGTGTGCGTGCACACACATAGAAATACAGTTTTCTAATAATAATAAAAGCAGTACACATTCATGATGATGACTTCTCACCTACCTTGTCTTTGCTCATCCACACTCACTCATTCCTTCTTCATGCTGGTTTGCCCCTGAAGTACCAAGGTCTGTAACCAGAAAGATAAACTTCTCTGTATCTCAAAGAATCATAACCTGGTATTGAAAAAGTTAAGTGGTACCACCACAGCAGGCAATCATGTGGAGAAACAGGCCAGAGCTGCAGCTCATCTCAACACACGAGCTCAGGTTTTAGTCTCTGCTGCTGTGGAAGAGAAGATTGTGTTTTCCCATATTGGTAAGAGCACTGCATTCCCAAGCAGCAGCACCAGGAAAAGTTGGGAATTAAATCCCAGGTCTTCATGGCCTCAGGTATCCAGTATCTCATCCAAGAGTGCTGAAGGCTTCCAGTACTTCCCTTCACTCCTTCCACATTTTCAAATATTCTCAATGTAAAGAAGGAAAAAGGTGTAGGATCATCCACCACATTCTCTATCAATACAAATGCTGGTCTACTTATAAAGGAGTTGTACCTCTGGAACTACTAAAGGACATGAAAATAAGAACCCCAGGACTGTCTGGAATAGCTTTTATGGAACACAGTCATTCAAGAAGGAATTCTGTGCAGCTGGTAAACGTGGTGTAAGTACACACATACACAGAATAAATACAGCCTTCCTATAAATTCTCTGTGATCCCTGAGGAAACCTCAGGAAACAGGCTATTGCAATACTGATTTGCACAGCTCCCTGAAGAATTCTGTACTTCCACAAATCCTTCCCTGAAGAGATTTAACTTTTCAGCAGTTTACACTCAAGTGCAGTTAATTCTGATAGGCCCTGCTTGCCTATGAGTCTGATGGTTAGACTTTGTGTCAGTTACCACGTGATTTTCTCTTCCTGAGTCACTGCTCTGTGAGCTACTGCAGCCATACTCCCTTTGTAGCTGTCTTCATCCTCTATGTAAATGATGGGCTTGAAGCACACTGGTCTCTCTAAATTGGCTGAAATGCCAATAGTCAGTTAAGTTTTTTGCTTTCAAGTACTAGAACTGTGGAGGAAAATCATAGGTACCACCTCTGATCTACACCAGGAGATATCAATTCCATTTTGATTTAAACACTAAGACTTGTACCTCATGCTGTTGATTGAATAAAACACTAATTTGCAAGAGTGCAAGTGAACCTTCTACAGTCTTGTTTGCAAGCATTTACTTATTCATGAGTTTGATAGTGGCAAGTCTTTGGGTGGATGCTAATATTTATGTAATTACAGTGTGCACAAGTCTGATCAGCTCAGGCTGGGAGGGAGCAGGTAATTCTTTCCTGATTAAAACAGCTTCTAGTACCAGGAACCATCAAAGTTTGCACTCAAGCCTTTTTAACTTTTCTGTTTCAATATTCATCTAAATATATACATCAGCCATTAAATATTTACTAAGGAAACCTCTTAAAACAATGAAATATGAATGAGTCATTCAGTGGAAGCAGCTCTTCTCTCTGCCAAGTTTTTCCCAGGCTGGTATTCAGGGGTTTTTATGCAGGGAGAGGATATTCTGATGAATCTGGCAAAGAGGAATCAATATGAGGATAATTAATTTCTTATTCTTATTTTTAAAAGTGACGGATTGATGATGGGCCATGAAAAAAATACTAAGGATTATTGTTTTCTCTCTAGTGTAGGCAGATCTGGTAGATAAAGCTAACTGGTCTGCAGCCATTCCCTATCTGACACTGGGATCTGGCTATGGGTAAGTTATAAAAGGCTTCTGGGTTACAATAATTCTGAGATTTAAGAAAGTAAATGGTTACACTTCATGAATCTGGGGGCAATGAGCAGCGAATTACAGCTGTCACTGTATGGGGCACCTCCCAGAAAAAGCCAGACAGGTGAAGCCATCGTTCCTGTGTGACTTGGTCTAGGTGATCCTGCTGTGACAGGGGGATTGAACTAGATGATCTTTCAAGGTCCCCTCCGATCCCTATTGATTCTATGATTCTATTATATTACAGATCACTGAGGTGTATTTGGTGTTGGTCTTTACACTGGTTCTGTCTTGACCTCACTGCTGATGTATCTTGAGTTGCTGTGCTCAGAAAGTGATGTAATGTCCCTTGTTTCCAATCTGTTTTTAGTTCCATTGGCATTTCAGGTAGGAGAATATTTTCATGGCCACAACCCACCAGAACAGATGTTTGCTCTTACCAAGTGTTGTGTCTTGTTCAGTAGATAAACCTCATCACTGTGTTTCCTACTATAGGAACCAAATGCAGACTTAGGCTGTGGCAGATGGAAGAAGGACACCTCCAGGATCACTCAGGGCTGGAAGGAAAAACATGCCATTTTTTCAGTGCAGAATGCAGCACATTCTTACTGTGGCTCTAGACAGCAAGTGAGGATCCCCAAATGCTGCAGTGTCAAGCCCCCAGTATTTGGAGATATGCTTGATTTAAATGTAGAAATCAAAACAACAGATGTTAAAGCCACCATTTTTATTTTAATTCCTTCTTTCTACATAGCCAGTAATTTTCTGGCATTATTGGTATTATATACTATCTTCCACTTACTCTCTTTTTCATCATTCTTGATTGTAAGTATTTTAGAATGTTGTCTCTATCGCTACACGCAGAGGTTCCCTTTAGCTCTAGGCTTCAGCAGCTCAGCCACCAATGCTACGAAAACCACAAAGCCAAATAACCCCTGACAGTTTACACAAACTCAATAGCTGCTCTGCTGAAATGTGTTAAAAATGCTGCAGTCACAACGTTCAGATCACTACATGAATTAAACAGGGGGTTGATTCGCCATCTAGAAATCAAGTACACAATCATCACAAGTTTCCTAAAAGGGCAAAGATAATAAACTCTGAGGGTAATATCTTTTTTTTTTTCCTGTTAAGTATTAATTTCCATCCATCCCTTGAAATATTAAAGCCCGTGAATAACTATGATAATTTCAATTCAGATCACTTTGCTTTTGTGAACACTTTCGATTTAAAACATACACTAGAGTAATTTTTCTTGACCAAACACTTTCCTTTACAGCTGCCCAGAATAATAAAGGATTTGAGCTCTCCAAACTCCAAAGGGAAAATATTACTGCATGCTCAGAGTCATTATGGTGTCTCCAGCCAAGTCATGAAAAAACCACTCTAGTTTTACTAGTACATACTGACACTTTGGGAGCATTAACAGACAGTTCTGTAGACAGGAGTTTCTCAGCAAAACTGAAGATGTGCCTGTGCAGTCTCTATGCCACGGGCAGCCACGTGAAACTGCGGCATTTTGAGCTCTGCCTTTGTCCCTGGATTCTCTTAGCTCCAAACACTTGCCAAGCCTTTGATTTAGACCCAAAGTGGGCAGTCACAGCTGGCAACCAACATTATGCACAGGAGACAATTCTGACACTTGTCTTGCAAGCATCTTCCTACTGGCTTCAAAATGACAGCAATGCAAACAAACGCCTATACATGAAACACCTTTCCTACAGTTAGAACACATTTGCTGGGCATTGTTTTCACCTCTATCATTTGGTACAATGGCTAACATGAGAATTTGTGTATGAATCAAGTGTGATAGATCCATCAAAGTAAAGTGACCTAAAATGACACTGAAGCAGTTCCTTAAAAGCAAAGTAAATTATCTAGACACATGTACCAAGTCCTGAGGGTACCTTCGTGTCCACATAGCTCTCTGCTTCTGCTGCCTGTTGTATGATTCAGGATTTTCAGCACTTACACTATTACTGTTCATCTTCTGCATGGATGATTTATTTTACAGGCATGGAAAAAAAAGGAAAAAATAAAACAAACCAGTAAAATCATAGGAAAAGATGAAGCTGTTTGTTTCCTTTATATGATGGGAAGCAAAAAGGTTATTAAAGCTCTTCTATCTTTAATACATTCAGCAAATTCTCTCTCATCAGTTCACAGTTTTCACAATAAACTTTACTGAAATGTGAAAAACATGCAGCTGTGAAAAAAACCTTAGAGAGATGGCAGGATGCATGAGAATTCAGCAAATCAATAAAACAAAGGCTAGTGTCTCTTTGTATGAATCCCTGTAATGGGTTAGCATGAGGGTCTAAATCGGTTTGGGTTGGTGCTTGCAATTCAGGCACACCAACCGGTTCTCAGCGAGAACTCAGCAGGCAATGAAGCAACTTTGCTAAAAAGAAAAGAGTTTATTGAACCCATCAGCAATAAGAAAAGGAAAAATCCCCAAATATGTAAAAGAAACAAAAAGGTTAAAAAGAAACTGTCTCACAATGTCTTTACACACACAGAAAAATGGAAGACAGCTAACACATCAGGTTTTGGCTCTAGATGAGAGCTCTGGAAAAAGAGTATGTACACTAACACTCTAACCAGAGAGGGAATTCAGCCATCCCCTCCATCCATTGAACTCAGTAGCACTCCCGAGGCCCTCTTATGTCATGATGCTTGTGGAAAAGTCCCTTTTCTGGTCCTCTTGCAGATGTCAGCCCTCCCTGACAACTCAAGTATAGTTCTAGCTCTCCTCAACTTGGAAGCTCTTCTTTGAGGCTAGAGCAGCATCAAATCTAGAGGATATAATGGCATNAACTGAGAAGCTCTTCTTTGAGGCTAGAGCAGCATCAAATCTAGAGGATATAATGGCATCACAGACTCTCTCTGCTTGCCAAAGGTTTAGATGATCAGCACTTATGATCTCTTTCTCTCTCTCATCAGAGGTTTCTCTCAGTCTTATCTTTGACAGTCTTTGGTGGAGAGGAAGGCAACATGGTGCTGGTCACATGGGGCAATGCCTGTTGCGGTAGACAGGCTATCTTCAGGGCCTGCTACAGGTCCTTCTCCTCTCTTTTCTTCTCCCCTGTGGTTAAGGCTCTGAGAAAGGGAGAGGGTTAAAGGCTCACCGCTGTCTAGCATCTTCAAAGGCGATCCAGTTGAAAGCAGAAGCTGCTGCTGCCAGAAGCTGGGACGAGCTGCCACTGGCCACAGTCCAAGACTTCTGTTCTCTCTGCATTCAAGCTCTCAGGCAAAGCTGGGGCTGCTGGGCCAAGGGCTGTGGTTTAGCCCCTTGGTAAGACAGCTAGGCTTCTTCTGTTCTTCACTCTTTGGTGGCAGGTAGGCCAAGAACCTTTGCTTGCTCCTCCCTGCAGAGGGTGTCAGGGGAAGCTCTCTTGCAGAGGAGCTCTCTGTCTTAGAAGATGTACTGGAGAAGAAGAGCAGAAAACAGGAAGTACATTCCCTTTTATAGACTCTGTCCACCAATCACCTGTAGGGCCAGGGCACTGATGCACGGGTCTGCTGGGAAAGTTATATCTAGCTTCAAAATAAAATGCCTTTTCAGTATAAAAGCACCAAAATTAACACCTGAAAATTTAATAATTTTCAAACTGCACCAATCCCCAACACAGCCCTGTTTGCAGCCACGCTGTAGAGCACTTGATACCTTGAGTCATGGTATGTGCTGGCAGAAGCAGAAAGATTAAGAGAATAAGGGTGATTCTGGGGCTATAAAACCTCTGTCATGACCAAGGACATATGACAGAGGCTATGCTTTCTGAAGAGATACTAAATGGATTTATAGAACTAAATAAAATAAAGAGGGTGACTCAGAAGCTTCTGTCTCTGCACCACACTGGCCAAGAACAAGATGACATTCACTTAAATGAAAGGTGTGAAAACCAGGGCTGACACAAGAATAATTCTCCCTACTAACTGTGGAACTCACTACCAGAAGTCACCAGGTCTGCCAGCTTAGCAAGATCCACCAAGGAGGAAGTAAATAATGATAAAGGAATCATGATTAATGGGGTTTTATCATACTGAATGCCATGTGCAGTGATCCATGCCAATACATGAAAACTGAAGCAAGAACCAGCATGAAAAGTGATTAAGATGGGCTGTTGCATCTTGACCTGAAGCCCCTGACACAGATATCAATCAGAATCCAGTGCTGAAGTTACATGAATAAGAGAAGGGGGTAAAGGCATTGCATATTTATCACCCTAACACTTAGACTCACATATTTTGTTTGCTATATCATTTCAGGTTCTATAAAACACAGCCACATGGACCATTCCTTTCTTTTGATACCAGACTGACCAATACGGCAGGATTCAAAGATTTCTTATTTCTTTAAAAAGAGTAAGGAAACCTGCTATTCATAGCAACAGTTGGTGATTTCCATGTGCACACAGCTTACAAGAAATAATTCTCTGACTGCTGATTTTGTTTTCTACGTGTCAATTTTACTTCAAGTACAGTATGTGTGTGAGCCCGGGTTTTTGGAAGGCAATATAACAACCGGAAAAGATGTATACACACTCTTGCCAGTGTTTTTCCTAGTGCTCTATATAGCTCATTAGATCTTACTTCCTTAATAACTTGTTGTAGCACAGCTATCTTCTGCCAGTCACGTGTTTTTTATTTAAGTCATCCTGCAAGACCTAGGGTGTGTTTTTTTTAGGTCTTGCTTTTACACGCAGTTCAACTAGTAACTCATAACATGTAGATCAGTTAAGCAAGGAAAAGAAAAGGTCATGATGATCAGGAACATTTTTAAAGAGTATTATTTAGCGCAATCAACATTTGTTAATGTTTCCTCCTTATTCATGATTAGTCTTTTGAAAGGCATTTGTTGCAAGAAAATGATGTATCCTAGTCCTGTAATACCTTAAAAACACATGTAGGTGTTTTCCTATGTTAAATCTACTTGGAAATGTTGTCTCAGATGCACATTCATTGACTGGGACTCCTTTCTGACTTACTTGCACTGTCTGGCACAGGTTTTTGATGTAGCTATAATTAGATGCTATTAGTTAACTTCTTTCTGAATCAAACTGGAGCTGAGGCATCACAAAATAAAGACAGGCTCCAGGATGCCCTTTTGCAATCAGTGGACCAAGCTGGAATAGAATTTGACCAAAATTATATTTCTGTATGTAATTTATTCCTTCTGCTACCTTCAGCTTTTCATCGCTGAACCCTTTGCCAGTCAGTCTTTAGCCCATTGATAGCCATGCTTAGAGACGACACCGAAAATAGTTTCACAAGCCTGGTCTTTGACCATTTACTACAATTTTCTGGCTTAGGGTAGAGCATTATCATTTATAAAGCCAAACCTTTGCATTTTCACAGTTTTGCTCAGCACTTAATTCACCTAGTGCAATCTGCACCATTCCATTAGTATATATTGGAAATACATACCTAATTATAAGTCAGACTCCAGCAGAAAAATTACTGATAAACTGTTTTCACAAGTGATTTAAATAGCAAGTTGAGGGCTATGGTTGCCAGGACTAGAAAATGAGACCTGGCAATTCCATTAGAGAATTGAGAAAATTCAGCAAAACCAATAAGTAAATAATACTTTCACTGCCTAAAAGGAAAATCATTCTAAAAGCAACAAACTCCAGAAGAGTTAGTTACACTGCAGACTTCAAGCAAACCTGAGATTAAAGACCAACAACAAAGCTATTATGCTAGTTTTGGCTGTATTACCTTTTCTTCAGGGGCACCCTGAGGAGCCGTGAGAAGTGCCAAAACCAGGCTTCATTCAAGGAAGAGCGAGGTTAAACACAGAGCGAAATCAGCTAATAGAGCTTTGAATGACATTTATTCCCTTTAAAATTTTACTCAGATCCAGCACTGATGGCCTCCATTGGCAACGTCCACACGGCTCAGCCTCCTTCTTATGTCTGCTCCATTTTGTCTTCTCTGGAGGAATAATCTCCTGATCAAAATGGGGTGGTCAGGATCCCTTCCATCTCACAGACATTTCAGATGGAGCACAGAGATTATGATGAGATTTAAGAACTCGTTGCAGTAAAAGACTTCATGTCATTCTCTGATGAAGCCAATATACACATGTAGTGAAGCTAAGCAGCTGAATTAGGAATGGGGAAGTCGAACTCCTCCATGAAGGTGTTAATGCTCTTTCTCTACCTAAATATGCTTTCAGAAAGTTCACTATGAGCAGTTACTAAAAAGCACTTCAGAAAAAAACCAAACAGAACAGTCACAGTGGTACAAAACAGCTCTGGAAGGAAACGGGAGAGATACCGCTACTTCCACCTCAGCAAGGTTCTGAAGAAGGGAAAATATGGTGATTAGATGTGCTCTGCATGTCCTCACAGCTGTGAAACGTGGATGGCAGTGCTGCTGGAACAAACTCCCTTGTGAGGTTTCCTGTACTTTCTGCTTGCAGTACTGCCAAGAATATTCCTCAGGCCGTTTTTTCACAGTGACTTGGAATTTCACACTCAAGATGAAAGCAGTGCAAAGGCAAACGGGAAGCAGAGTTAACAAGAAATCTCAGGTTTGTACAAGAGTATCTCAGGTTTGTTGGGTTACATTTGACACGTGACCAAGCTTAAAGATTCTTTCTTCTTCGCTCCTTTCACCAATTGACCATTTCCAACTTCGTATTTCCTTCTGATTTCCCTGCCATCTGCCAATGGCAGCACAGAAGGTGTCTGCTTTTACTGACAACTGCATCCTAAGCTCTCACACAAGAAGTCCAGGACCATACAGTTCATGGATTTCAAACAGCCCCTGGATCTCCGCTTATAGTTGGAAGCAACCATAGTAACACATTGGTATGTGTAGCTTATCCATCTGTGTTTGTAAACAATACTGTCCCCTCTTAGCCTGGGGAATCTGAGTCCTTTATCCTCCACGTGCTAAAGAATTCAACACCAAGTACCGTATCACACCTTACTCACAAAGCTCAAAGCAAAGTACACCGAGGCAGTTCTGCTCCCCACAGCCTGGAGGAAAGGTTGGTGGCCTCTTGAGAAACCTAGTGGAGCAACAACTGCTGATAGAAGAAATTATTTCCATGTTTAGCTTCTCCAAGGACATCTGCTTAAATCTGTACCTTTCCCTCAGCAGCTGAAAAACAAGGAGACATGTTCACATCAGCTCTGGAACTGCTGCTGAGCTCTCACATACACTGCGCTTGGTGCCAAGTTGTTACAGCACTTGGGTCTCTCATGCAATATTGTCTGTGGTGTAACCAAGAGAATAGCTTCCAAGCCCTGCAGATTTCATGAGTCTGAGCACACTTCTCACATCTCAAAGCAGAACAGCTGGAACATGAAACCATTATCCAAAGCATCATTTCCTGATGACTGTGGGCATAGAACAGGCCTAATGCTAGCGATAAACACACAGAAGCCAAACTGGATGATCCCTGAGGTTCCTTCCAACCTAAGCCATTCAGTGACTCTGTGATTTAGGAGGAAAAGTAAAGGTGTGCAAACACAGCTCTTTGTCTCACAGTGGTTTGCTATCATCATCTGATAACACTTGTTATTGTACCTTATACACACACACAGTGCCTGAGAATAGGTGTTTAAGAGAGTCATCTACTGCTGTAACAACTCAGACAAACACTTTATTGTTTGGATGAAGAACTGGAAGAAGCACCATCTTTCTCTTGCACAAGCCAATTATACCTGTGCGGACACACATCTCTCATGTTCTTTTCTGAAAGGGAAATGGAGGCAACTCTGTAGATACCTTCCATCTCTTGCTTCTCTAACCCCACTATTCCAGGTTTCATTATTCAGAAACTTTAAGGTGCAGCTGAACAATTCTCAGAGTGTGTTTCCTTTTTCCAAGAGCCAATTTATTATCATCCAAGAGGTGCAAAACGTTGGTCCCAGATGTAATACCAGCTTTTCTCTCGGGCTTCTCGGACATCTGTTCTTCACAGCAGCTGCTGCTAAACGTCTCTGAGAAGCACAGGAGAAAGAAGTCATAACCACAGTAGTCACAAGGAATTAGAAAGGAAATATTGTACTTTTCAGGGAAGAACACAGCTTGAGGGGGGAGGAGAAAGAATCATAGCGAATCATTTCTGATCACTGAAGACAGTTGAAAACTAGAGGGGGAAGGAATGTAAAGATATTTGCCTTTGTCACTATCTAAAGTACCAGTTAAATCTTCTCAGGACTCCTTTAAAAGCTGCATGAAACACTTAGTGCAGATGCACTTTCTGTATAGGCACTTAGTAAAGCAAAATCACATCGGACAAAATCCACGAGCTGATTTAACAGCAGCAGTGCTAGGATGACAGAATTTGGATGTCACAAGGACTGGGCACTCTGCAGAGAGAGAAGGACCAGATAAATCATAACATGACATTGCAATGCAAGCAGATCAACACAGTTCAAAGGTAAGAGACAAGTGCTGTGGTCAAGCACTTTCCAAGGGTGCAGGGAGATGCCTCCTTTTACTATCAAGCACAATTTACTGTAAGGGAATTTGTCCTGTGAGAATATCCCTATTCTGTGTAGGAAGCCTACTGGAACTTTTACAGCACTGTAGAAGGGAACATGGAGATGTACCAGTTAAATTATGCTGGCACAAAAATCACATCAATTATATTGGTATAAAATGTATGTTTAGAAGGGGTCTAACAAGTAGAGTCTAACTGGGCATAAGAAAAGAGAGGAGAGATTTCTTTTCTTAAAATTAAAGCCCTTTTTTTAGTATAAGTATCACACATGTGCCTTGTCTGGACCAACTGCTGCAGAGTGAAAGCTGGCTATATGAAAGAAGGCATTTCTTTTTCTTTTTCTTTTAATTTAAGAATTGTATGAGACTATTTGGATAAAGTACGTTTTGATGAGTTACTCTGGTCACTCCCAAGAGAACATACCTTCAAAAAGCTAAAAAGCTAATCTGGCATCCTTCTAGATTGGAAATTATTTGAAGAGCACAAACTAAAGCCTTTCTTTTTCATTATGTGTAGGCCTGCAGTGATGACACACACCAACAGCTCATGATGGGGAGGGATGGGAGCTGGAATTTGCAGGGATGTATGTTGGGAGGAGAACATGAGTACATGCTCTATGATTTCAATTAGGAGCATTTCAATATGTCCCCATCTCGATGGCCCTTGGGTGAAGAAATAATTGCAGCTGTCTCTGGAGACAGATCAGAAACCTCTGTAACACTACCCAAGTCCATTCTTTACTGACTCATCTCCATGCTGCATTGCTACAATTTGGCTCCTGCTTGGCAGGGAAAAGATTCTCCACTTGCTCAAGGTTGTCTCACTGACTTGCAAGGGCCAAGTTCACTACTGGAGATGGAACACGTGCCAAGAAGTGCAACTCAGGTTGCTTTTTTTTGTTTCCCAGTCATAAAAAGATGCTGCTGCCTTGCACCGCAGAATATGCATGTTGGGACAGTACTGTGATTCACACTGGGTAGGCAGAGAAGAAAAGTATGTGCTGAATCAACAGGGCATGCTGGCCAATCCTGCTAGAAAGAACAAATGAAAAATAGTTTGATGACAGCATTAATGAAGAGGAGGCCACTCTACCAGAGAAAGCAGAAGCAGATCTCCTCTTCAGGCACATTACAAGATGCAAACAAAGAGTTCCAGAGAGGATCTTTGCAACAGCAGGAACTCCCCTGACACTTGAGACCAAAGGTCTTAATTTCATTCTCTCTGCCTCTGTTTAATTTCAAATTAAAAAGATGACTTCACTTTCTTTGGAAGAAGAAAATAGATTCGACAAAGCACTTTAATGTCAAATCCTTACCGGGATGAGTCATTCTTTGTCAGAGAACTGCACCTGGACCAGGAGGTTTTTGAGTGTGATCTCAATCTCTGCACAACTTCACAGTGAACATAGAGAATTACCAAATGATTTGAGGGTCAGATCATGAAATTACAAAAAAACATTTAGAAAGAGGCTGCCCACTTCTAATGATCTGGGTAATTAAACATTGGAAGAGTTTAGCAAGACTGGGGCAGATTTTCCGTGTGGTTTAACATGTTTGCACTTCGACTGCTTCATAGCAAGTCTGTAAACATGGTTTGGTTAACACAGATCTTGCAGCAAGTGCATCAGTAGACTCAAAATCCTTGTCAGGAGAGCTAATAGAAAAAGATGAAATCACACTACCAGCAATCCCACCCACCTTCCACACAATTCGGGGAGCTTTCAAGCAATTGCTAAAGCAATAAAGCAAGAAGAATACTATCCATAAGAGATTTATAATTCAAGCCCAAGATTCATTTCCATTTGAAACAGATGGTCAGGCAAAATCATTCTGGATAATTGAGCAAAAAGCCCCTGCCTCAACTAGCTCACAAAAGCTCCAACTTCACCTTCCATCTAGGGGGTAACCTGTCTGTTGTGTAGTACAGATCAGGAAACACCTGCATTGCTTACAGGACCAGTGGAGACCTGGAAATGCGAACATCACTGCTTTTAATGAAAGTGAATTCACATGGCAACTGAAGAGAAAGACCAACAACACTTAGGACATTCTAGAAAAGAATGAGATTGAGGGCTGCATGAATCAGGTGAAATCTAACATGATTGTAATGTATGGTAGACACCTAAAATATCACCAGGATGTTGCAGTGGAGTAAGTGCTGGCTAAAAGCAGTATATTTGATGGATAAATCAAAGCTTCCTGTAAGGGAAACTAAGACACCAGAACATTACACAAAATAATGGATGGATAAACCTCCATGACAGCACTAGACATGTGCTTTCATTCTTGAGGAAGTCTTCTGTCTCAGGAGACAATGCAGCAGAGAGACACCGACATATCTTTTCCTCCAGGAATGAAAGAGAGCATCAGCAACATGACACCTGCAGTGGGTTTGCTTCCAGCTACCTTCTCCCTAATAGGCAAATTGCCCTTTTGGTTTACTGCTCACACACCTACCTTAGCAATTCCCCAAATGCCACTTTAAGCCAGTAAGCATTTCACCTGGACCAGTAAGCAGCAGTAACTACAAACTCTCCAACCTGCCCTATTTTCATTATTATAGCTGTTAACATTTTCCGGCACTACCAATGCCTTTTGCAGGGCAAGGTTACTTTTATGTTTTCAGGAAGTATTTGGTGGAAAAAAACCCTACAAATCCATGATCTTTGGGGAAAACAGTATCCCTGGGCAGTTACAGACTGAATACCTTCTGGAATTAGCAGACAGTTCTACAGACACAATTGATATTATCATAGGGAAAGTATCATTCATCTTGTAAGATGTGGCAAGACTTGAGGATGAAAATCATTAAGTGAGCCGGACTGTCCCCAGCTGAAAGACAGGAACAGGCAGCAGCTGATTTTTTCACGTGACCTTCACCCCCCCAAGTCCATTAGATGATGGTGCGAACGTCCAGATCTGCACTTTGTCTCCAAATTCATTAGACAGCAGCTAAACCAGGCAATTGAGAGGCTGCCTGGCACCACTGATTGAAGCCCTGCTGCAATGAAATGCTGGCAGAGCACAAATGATGAAGCGTCTGAGACTGACTGCTTTAATGGTTTGAACATTAGACTTCGGTTTAGGACATCCATGCTTTTGCCAGTCCTTGCCATTGACTTCCTTTGTCACCTTGAAACAACCTACATCTTATTTTCTGTATGTAAAACAGAGGCAGAAACAATGCCCCACACTGCAAACTGCCTGCAGAAAATTGACTCCCTAGAGGAGGATGTCCATATTTTTCCTGAACTGGACATTACAGTTATGGCTGCTGTTGGTATATTTGGGGTTATAAAATACAATTAGAGTTTATCCTGTATCCTCCTTTATTTTATAGAGTTTTACCTTCTCTTTTGCATAGAGACCTTTTAGAAAATGGCTGTAAAAGTGGAGACAAAGAATGAAACTGCTGTCAGAAGACACAAAATCCTTCTTCTGCACTGGTTTCAGACTTGATTGCCTATTGGGTTTTGTTGTTTTGCGGGTTTTTTTTGTATAAGAATAAACGACATCTAAGGACTAACAGATTCTCTCACATGAGTAAACAAAAGTGAACATGAACTACATAGGCAGGTCCTTGACCAGGAGGTGCCATCCTGAGTCTGAAGCAGCAGGGGATGCTCTAGGCTCAGTGCAGCCCACAGGGCAGTGTTCGAACACTACAGCTATCTTCCATCACTGGAGATTTAGGCATTCAGGCCCTCTGGGTGCCCAACTGCTTTGCTACTTGAAACAAGCAATCAACAGCTTAAAATAACCGACAGGACAACCAAATTGTATTAGCAATACCTACCGGATAGGCCTCTCATGCAGCTGTTAATGAGACCCCATGCAGTGACTGCAGACAAGCTGCAGGTGACAGGAGAGGCCACTGGGGTTGTACAAAGCAAGGAGGATGGGGCAGATTACCTGACAAACACATAGAAACTCTGCCTGCCTAACAGAAAATGTTCAGTCCCAGTTGACCCCAGCTATGGACTGGCACACAGAATACGTGTAACAAGGAGCAAAGAAGTATCACTTAGAATGATTGCAGTGGTAAGAAACCTTAAATCAGAGAGTCACATAGGACATGGAATTCAATAGCAGCAGAGGATTACTTCTTTCTTCTCAGAAAGGGGTATTGCTTCCTTTGTGTAGAGAAGAAAGTGTGCAAAAAACCTCTCAGCTCCTATTGAGGGGCCTGAGAAAAAGCCCTGCAATGATTAGAGTCTAAGAACCTTATCTGTTCAACTTCTAAAAATATTTGAGATTGGAAACCAAATGTACAATCACAAGGGGAAAACACCAGGTATCAAAGGACTCTTACGCCTGGGGATAAAAGTAATGTAAGGCTAGAATCTGGAGCCAGGTTAAAACAAATATTCAAATGATAAAGATACTACCCACTACAAGAGTTTTACAACAGAAAGTAACAAACGGGAACAGGATGCTCTTCTTTGTGTTTTATATAGTAATAATGGCGCTGTAACTCAAAAGAAGTTTTAGTTTTCAGTAATTAAATTGGAATTAAAGACATTGTATATTTAAGAAACAGGACAATGAGAATCATTTAGTTGAATTTAGGGTATTCCTGGCCAGCTCTGAGGAACAAGCAAGAAATACATGATTCTAGCTGGACTTAATCATGCTGGTTCTTGCTGGCATGGACAAAAAAGGAGCAGATGCCAGTGAGGTGTGAGTCTGCTGAATCTCTCTACTAGAGAAAATCTTGCACCGATTTTAATGTCACCACCTCACAAGTATGTGTAGCAAGAGGACAAGGGGAGAAGTCTACAGACTTGAAGAGGGGAGATTTAGTTTGGACATTAGGAAAGAAGTCTTTCCTGTGAAGGTGCTGAGATGCTGGAACAGGTTACTCAAGGAAGTTGTGGTTGCCCCATCCCTGGAAGTGTTCAAGGCCAGTTCGGATGGGGCCCTTAGTAACCTGATCTAGTGAGGATGTTCCTGTCTCTGCAGGAACTAGATGATCTTTAAAGTCTTTTCCAACCCTGGTCATTCTATGATTCTATAAGTGTAGTCAAGCATGTAGAATAAAATTATTGAAAAGCAAGGACAGGAACCAGCTGAATTACATCTGAACCTGCTCATTATCTGCAGATAACTATCGGGTCTTGGCATACTCACACACCAGAAAGTTTAATTACGTTCCTGTTAATGACTCTGTAGCTGGTGCTGTGGGAGGCTGAAGAGCATGGAAGTAGCACGATGTGTTCTTCCTGACACAAACCAGGCACTTCTTGTTCTTCTCCTGCTGCCATTCTGTGCAGGGGGTTTCCAAGCAGACTTTCACATCCGATGTCAAAAGCAAAATTAATCACTTAGCCTTTTTTCCTTTTCAATGAAGACAAGGAAGAAAAATCTAGTAGCAGTAAAAATCTCAAAGAAACCCTGTTTAAAGACAAAAGGCTGTGAGTTGCTGAAGTCATCAGGGCTGATGGCCAGGGTTGTGAGCTCCCTCTGCATCGCTACAAACCCTTCTTTGCAGAGGTTAACGTTTATTAACTGCAGATAGATAGTTTCCTCTTCTGTCCAAACAGAATGGGGAGGTTTCATTTTCAAATCCAGCTACACAGTAATGAGATTGATTATTTAAGTATCTGAGACATAGTTCTTTCTAAGAGATTGCTTAGCCATTACTTGAGAGCCTGAACAATTTGTAAAGATAAAAGCAATCACAAAGCTCCAGTGTGTTCTTTAACCACACTAACTACATTGACTCCATGCAAAGCGATAAAATGTAATGAAATCTGCTAATGAAAACCCCAGCAGAAGTGGAACCAATCACTACAGAAGAGGTTTGCTGTCAGAAAACACTTTACGAGGGTTGCCCAAAGGTAAAACATTACTAACTGTACCCTTGGTCCTAAAGGCTTGCCAATATTCAGAGCTTTGAAGGTTTGGGTTTTTAGAGGATGATGACAGATGAAGCGTTTCTTCAGTGACACTCAGCTCACACTCCCAAAGTGCTCCATTTAAGTATCTAGCAATTTCTTCATTCCATGCATGATACCAACCACAGCATCATAATCTTAAGAATTAAAGATGTATCTGGGTTATCTAAAAGGACATATTTAATCTACTACATTAACTTTTGGCCCATCTCCGCAAGCGTACTGGATTCTAAGTGATACTGGTTTCCCACCTGTGATTTATACAATGAAGAAACACTCTTACTTTTAGAGCTCTTTGGAGTTCCCCCTGTCTGTGCTGGCCACTCATCTCCACTAGCAGAAGCACAGTTACATCTGAAGAAGGAATAATCACCCTGCCAGCTAATTCTCAGAAGTGATCTTTTCAAGTGTATCTATGGAATGACAACAAACATCAAGGCCTGCACTAATTTTAGGTGATTAAATACTTGACTTTTACCAACACTGTGATGTTTAAAAGGAATTTCAAAAGTACTTTTTCCAGGCTGTGCTGGTATGACATTTCAGGGCTCTGTTCTCCACTCATCACAGAAATTCGCAATAACTGCCATGAATCAGTTCTGTTACCTCAGTCGCAAGCTAAACTTCAGCAACGCTGCCCTGATTATAATTGAAAAGATTAAATTTATAATTGAAGGAATTTTATCATTGATTATAATTGAAACAGAATTTATGGATTAACTTTTAATCACATCATGGAATATTCTTTTCTTGAGACATTAATTCAAAACCCTGCTCTCCTTTAGATCTTGCTGCTTGCTGTTAACTGTGAGTATAAGGATTATTATTAGCTTGCTTGGCAGGGGTGAAAATGAGCAAAATTCAGGGCAAGAGAAGGTTGTTCTATACTGTCACACTGGCCTGTCTGTTACACAACCCCTCCATTTCATCAAGACCATCACAGATGTTCTACAACAATGAAGTACATTATGGAGTACAAACAGGACTGGGCTATGAGGTAAAGCTTGTGCTATTCAGCTGCTAAATTAAATCTTACACTCTGGGGTTGTTTTCTGTGGGAATATACATTCTCTGCTTGATTGTGGAAATAAGAAAAGATTAACAGCAGCAAACAAAAAGTCAGTGCTGCCTTGAGAGTACACTTCATTAAGCCAGTATTCAACAGGTATATTGTATGTTCCAGACTTTCCCTGAGCTAGCAGGCAACCTCAACATTGCTAGTGTAATTTACAGTGCATGTAGGATGAAGTGAGCTCAATTTTACTTACACTGTTTGGACATCACTGATGAATATTCACTGCAGCCAGATGACAAAACGAACCTGTAGTTAGTCTGTCAGTGTTACATATTGGCAATTACCAAGTCTCTTTTCCCTGACTTACTTGAAGCACACAATGACAGTCAGCAAAGGTATAATCCTTAGTTCCTAGATCTCTGTATCTGGAAAAGAACCCCAAACCGGCTATAAAACACACTGTATACTATTTTCTTCCCTTTTTTTAGCTCCTTCTAGGTTCCCCCTGAAGCACCTTTGGAATAGATGCTGGTACATCCATCTGCACTGAAGAATGCCACTGGGAAGAATTCAGTATCTCCTTGTAGTTTAAGGAGAATTCAAACACACCCATTTCTTTTGTCTAAGAGCACTGTGGAAACTACTCTTATTCTTTGACATCAACCAAATGTGCATCTCAGAATCACAGAATCATTGAGGCTGGGAAAGACCCCTAAGATCATCAAGCCCAGCCTACGATCTAACATCACCACCATCACAACATTCAACTGAAGGACATTTTATCAAGTTCACTCCCAGTTTACTCCCCAGTGCTGCAGTAGCTGACCTTGTATGTCCTCACTTTTGCTACTGCCTCATTTTCTGTTGCAGAATGCTCAGGCTCTTTATAACAGGCAGCTTTCAAAATGTGGATGGTGCTGGTTGCTCAGTGCAGTGCCTGAAACACACGTGCAAAGCACCTCATTCTGTGCAGTGTGATCACAAACCCCTGTGTTTCGGTGTGGCCTAGACGGTACCTCAGATAACCTATTATGTAGAACCCTGCGCAGATGGAAACACGAGAGCTCTTTCATCAGCTTGAAACCTAATCAGCACCCATTACTTGCAGGGAGAAAGAGAAAGTTTCTGGGTTTAATGGTCTAATTCACTTTCCAAAAAGCCTCATGCTCCAGCAGATAGAGGAACTTGTTGGCTTCTTCAGGCATTAATTACTCCATTATTAACTCTTATTCTCATGAGTGAGCTGCAGAAGCACATGGACTTTCCCTCACTTCTCACTATACATAAAGACTGTCATTTTAGATTTACTTACCGTCCTCAGTGTTTCCTGCCACTGCTCTTTATCTGTAGCCAGGAAAGTGTTTTGTCTCCAACTCTATGTCAGAGTAAATAATGACACAACAACAATAACAAGTTAATGGGGCAAAATAGTTTACCTAAAAAAAAATCTACCACTAGAAAAGCAATTCAAAGAGCTTCAGAATAAAACTGAGAAAACCTGGAAGGGACAACACAAATATTCTTCAACACTTACAAGTCTTTAAAAAGCAATTCAGCATGAAATACTATGTTCAGGGAGCACAGATCACAAAGCAAGGCTTTCCTGCTTCTGGTTTGGATGGCTTTTTCATCTTTCTTGAGTTTTAATTTCTTCCTCTCTTCCCTGCAGTTTTCCTTCTTGTTCTTTACGTTGCCTTGGTATATAAATGACGATCCAGGATCACAGCTATCAACAGTACATACAAAAGGAAGAAACACTGTCTCCCTGCTCAGGCTGTTTCTCCCAAAGGAGTGGACATCACTAAGACCAGATCAGAGAGTGACTATAGATGTGCCTTATTCTTGTGCTCACATAGCATATGGAGAATATGAGGCCTTAGACAACCTAAAAATAATGAGTAAAACATTCCTGCCTTTCCTCCCCCCACACAGGCTTTTTCTAGACCTTTTAAAAATGGGGGTAGACAGGCCAGTTACGGTCTTACACCAAGCATCAACTGGTTTCTAGGGTGCCTTTGCATCAAGAAATCAGTGAGAACTGCCTCGCTATGTCTGCGCAGCCACTAGCAGACCACTGTTAGTCTTCCTTCAGAGTACAGGACTGGGATTTCTAAGTCTTTCTTGAACTGTTTGTAGAGTTTACATGTCATACCTTCCCTGAGATTGGGCACGTAACACATTCCAAGCCATAAATAACCTGTGAAATCCTGCTGTGACAGAGAATGAACTGCATTAAAGCTCTGTAAGCAGAGAGTCAGGTTTGAGAGCTGTGTGGTATCACCAGAAACTGGAGAGCATTGTATTGCTGGAATGAAAAAAAGACCCAGGTACTGCCTAATCGTAGACAGGAAAACTGTAACACAGTCCTTTCACATCAGGACACGATTCACTCAGGTGAGTGTTTTCTAACAGACTCTAAATCCAACTTTTCTCTATACTGGATCAAAATATAGATTTGAAGGGCATCAGCCTAACTAAGAGGCAGTGCAGCCTTAGGAGGCACACTCCTGCTGTGTACTTGACAAACACTTAACTCTTGTGGCATGTTTATGTAATATAGAGGCATGTAAGAACTCATTCAGTGCTCTGCTTTGCACTGCCTGCTTTCAAGGATTACCATTCTGCCTGAGAGACAACAGATATAAAAAATTATAGAATAAAATGTTGTCAGAGAAGAATGTTCTCGGGTTGCTTCAGTCCAAAGCAACCATAAAACCTTCACAGAAAAGGGGAAAACATGGATTCTGTGAGTATAACACCATTTCAGTGCCTTGTTTCTCTCATGGCAAACTAAATGACAATATTTTAGTCCTTTATGTACAGTTTAGCTTACAGATCTATTTTTAGCCTTTTTAAAGTGACCTTGGGAAGTCAGAAACCTTATCCTTCCTAACGTGGAACTCGGTGTTCAACACGGGGGTATTTCAAATACAAACATCATGATTTATGGGTGAAGTTGTAAACTAAACAGTATAATGTTTCAAAATCAATGCTTCCTTCACTTCTCTCTTACTGCTTATTTCTGAAATGCAGGTGCTTTCCTAGACTAGGAAAGGTACATCACAAAAAGCCATCAGTTCAATTTTTGTCCTGTACCTGCAGTGATCCAAACTAGCTCACCAAGTCTCCCTGTCTCCCACATCAGACACTAATTGCATAGATCACACTTTGGATTCAAACATTTTGGGGTGTTACTTTCATTTCTTTTAAGGACAGCGACGGTACTTTTTAAAAAAAACAACAAAGTGAGGAAGGAGAGAACTTGCGAGTTTCTGATTACTCATTGAATAGGCTGGATCTTAAATAAAACCAGACAGATTTCTAAGAAGATTAATTAGTTCTCTTAAAGATCACACAACATGACAGACAAGGGACAATGTTATGCACTTACACATCATCCTTTCATAATCATTATTTATATGTTACTCTTCAAGACATCCATTTCTGTCTTGCCCCCAGTGTATTCCAGGTGCTGGAGTGGGTCCAAAGAAGGGCAACAAGGCTTGTGAAGGGCCTGGAGGACAGGTCTTATAACAAGCAGCTGAGGGAACCAAGATTGTTTAGTCTGGAGGTTGGAGGAGAGACGTTATTGCCTTTTACAGCTACCTGAGACTATGGAGGTGGGGGTCAGTCTCATCCCAAGTCACTAGCGATAGAACAAAAGGAAATTGCCTCAAGTTGTACTAGGGAGGTTTAGATTGGACATCAGCAAAAATTTCTCATTGAATGAGTGGCGAGGGATTAGAACAGGCTGCACAGGGCAGTGGTGGAGTCACTGTCCCCAGAGGTGTTCAGAAAGCATGTGGATCTGGCACTTTGAAACATAGTTTAGTGGGCATGGTGACGTGGTGTTAATGGTTGGACTTCATGATCTTGGAGGTCTCTTCCAACCTTAATGCTTCTACGATTCTGTGTTTACAAAGCAAATAAGAAAACCTGACTATTTTATTCCAAAGTTTCCTTAAAGATGGCTTCATTCTGCTTTCCAGCTGAACATACACTCTGAACTAGTCTTTGGCAGTGTATGTCTCAGTTCATTTCTTTTCAGACAAGGTCTGGGGGTGCTGGAGCACTGGGTGTGGTTCAGGTTTTAGAGTGCGCAGATTTTACCCATGTTTCATTTTTCAGCTGCAATCCATTTGTATTAACGTGACTTCTGAGTCCACTGAAAAAAAAAGCTTATTTTCAATTCCACCAAGATACCACTATTTAACAAATAAATCATTGGTCTAAGGTAATTCATCTTGAAACTTATTATTCCTTGTATCAATTATGACAGATCACCAATCTCATTAATCATCCACACAGAAGGGCAAAGTTGTGTCTCAAATTCTAAACATACTGGAAGAAGGAATCCTATTTCTGAAGCAAAATGTCAGAAAATCATCCCTGAACCCAAAGATGATGATAATAAAATAAAGCTTACTGAGTTCGTTTAAAATCAACAACAGAATTGCTATCTGGGATGCAAAAACAAGGGAGACAACTTTGATGAATGCCACAAAAATAAACTATTTTAATAGATACATAAATAAAAAGGTTTAAAGTAGATTTTCTCCCCCCAAAAAAAAACCCTTAAAGATGGCCTAGTTTCTGTACAGAAACCAAACAAACTCCACATGGCTATAGAATTAAATAGTCACTCTGTTACATTCAAAATAACTGGAGGCAAATATACAATGAAGTGATGCACCTGAATCATTCTCCTTTCTCATCCTGGCAGTGTATACAGTATCTTCTTGTTTTACAGTACTCTGAGGATATGGATCCATTAAATAAAACTCTGAATGATAGAGCAGAAATAACATTAAACTCAAAAGAAAAACAAAACCAAAACAAATCAACCCCAGCACCCAAAGTGGCAGCTTGCATCCCCTGGACATTGAGAGTTTTAGGGGAAGAGAAATACGTATTGTGCTGTTAAATAAATTATGTCGTCTACATATTGTTGTAGAGTTATTGAAGTGTTTAAATATTACATTCACTTTGGTGATTTATTTTCTCCCTATGCCCAGAATAAATCATACACAGTGTGTGCCTGTTGATCACGTGTGTTCAGTCACAACATCTCATGTTCCCTATAAATGGGGAGGGGCTCTGCAAATCTAGGGAATTTCAATAAGATTTCTGATTTGTCTAAGACAGACAAAGTCTAATTCAAAGCAGCTTTCCTCCTATCATGGCCCCCTCCCCAGCAACTCCAAAAAGTTCCTCTGATGGATCACGGTTTTGCTGTGTTGCATCAAAAAAGAAAGTCACAGGCTGGAGACTTTTTGGCCCCCAGTGGTTCTCAAGTTTGGTTTTCCTTCTGTTTATGAACCACCATATGCTATTAACATCTGCAGACTCCCCACAAATTCTAGGCAAGGACCCCACCCCTTGTCCCTCAAAAAAGTTTTCTGAAGGTGGTTGTTATCGTCATTGTTATCTGGAATGTAGCTGTGGTGGGTGAGCACCATTCATCCTTCAGAGGAGAAAGTTAGTTACATGGCTGTCTATGTACACACAAGGCAGAGACTTGAGATCTGGTGCTGGTGAAATTGGAAAAAATAATTAAAGGTGACGACTTTTGTCCATAGTGCAGAGCTAGTGTTTCTAGTCTATTTCATTGAAAGTTCAAGATATTTGGGCCAAGATGACTTGGTGAAAGAGCATCCTTAGAGTCTATCCACCAGCCAGCCGTGAATGGCAATGTACCGACTGCCCTTTCTTCTGACTTGCTTTCTTCTTGTTCTTCTTCTTTTGCTTATTTGCACCTTTACTTTTATCTGATTTCTTTTTCTTTTCATCCTCCTTAAACCATGGACCCCAGACTCCTCCATTCAGCTTCGGGTTACTCCGAGGGTCCTTAGGAGGGTATCGAACAGGAACTGCAGTCTTATTGAACTGCGAAAGCCTTTGCATCAACTGCTTCACTACATCAGGATACTTTGCAGAGAGGTCCACTCGTTCGTATGGGTCAGCAGTTATGTTGAAGAGCCAAACTGTTTTGCCAGCTGACCAAGAAATGCGCTCGTTGTGCCAGCGGTTGGGGCCCGCATTGCTGAAGGCCTGTGGAGGGACCCAGTCACTGTATCCTGGATTTCCTGTCAGTAGTTTCCAATGATTGACCCTGATGGCAGATTGAATTGCAGTGTTCCAGATCCCATAGCCAGCTGCCAAGGAGCCGTTTTTGGCTTTGGTATAAATGGGGTCAATGTTATGTAAGATGTCTACTCGAGGAGAACGTCTGCCCTCACTAATTGTTTCCCATATATCGTAGCCATCCAGCTGGATGTCTTCATCGATCTGCCCTTCTGCCAGTGTGATCAAGGTGGGGAACCAGTCGGTGATATGCACAAGCTCCTTACACACAGACCCTTTGTTTTTCAGAAGAGGGCTATGGACAAACCCAACAGCACGGATACCTCCTTCCCAATAGGTCCCTTTGCTTCCTCGAAGAGGCCAGTTACTTCCTCCGGCCATTGGCTGCCCTCCGTTGTCTGAAGAATAGATGATAATGCTGTTCTCATAGTAACCATACTTCTTCAATGTGAGGGTTACATTGTTTATGGCTTCATCCAGACAAGCCAGCATCGCTGCATATCTCCGCCTGTTAATGTTATTTATCGACCGGTAATTTTCAAAATACTTTCCCGGTGCCTGAAGAGGTGAATGAACAGCTTGGTAAGCAATATATAAGAATATGGGCTTCCTGGGGTCATGAGACGCTAAGATCTGTTGCACTTTTTGCGTGTACATCTGTGTTGAGTAGATGCCGTTGTCATGATCCCAAGCTGCGTTGTCATTCTCGTACAGGTCATAGCCACATATCCCAGGGCTGTCGCATTTGAAGTGAGTGTAGTAGTCGCCGCTGCCTAAGAGTGAGCCAAAGAAAGTGTCGAAGCCTCTCTGTGTGGGCATACATTCCCTGCGGTAAAACCCCAGGTGCCATTTGCCAACCATGTGTGTTGAATAACCAACCTCCTTCAGCTTCTGAGGTAGCGTGACATTATCCAGAGGCAGGCAGTTGGGCTGGGTTGGCCGTATAATCGAGTGCTGAAGGCCAGTGTGGATCTGGTACCTGGAGGCAGGAAGGGTGGGAAAAAAACATTCAGGCCTTTATATATAACTCCATGCATGCAGCAGTTTTCCATGGAAATATGTCAAACCCAAACAACATCGTGTTATAAAATTTGCTGATCCAGGAGAACAGCATCTGTTTTGCCCCACAGATGTTTAAGAGCAGCTCCCCCATGTCCTTCGGCCAGTGGGCAACAATACTGAACAAGAAACATGACCCAGCAACATCACTCACTTCTCTCCCCACTGGCCTAATTTTTAATTGTTTCATTTCCTTGTAGCTGTTGAACAACACTAAAAGATCTCGGAGACAAGCTTCTGCCTGGGAACCATTAGTTGGGCACTACTGTTTTAAAGGCAGCCATCTCACAGACTGTTACAGAACCCCTTATGTAAAACGGAGACCCTAGGAAGTAGAACAACTACATTGGGTTTTCCTGAGCATGAACATGTACCGTGACACTGACTGGTGACCAGGATCAAAAGCCCAATGGTCTCATTTCTGTTCCTTCTTCAAGCAATATGGGCTACAATAGCCAAGATCAACCGAGTCAGCTAGTCCAAGTACCTGTATATACAGGAGCACAGATATTTTGATGGACTTTTTTTCCTTCACAGAAGGCTTTCACATGTTCCCATATGATTATAGAAAATGATGTGGCTAAATACTATTTTTACAAGACCTCGTAATTTACTAGTGGCAAACGTATCTACAGCATATAAATACGCTGGACTTCAAGCATGTATGTAGATTTCAAGAGCAGGATAATAAGTCCGGCAGAGCAGTACAGTCTCTGTGTAAAGAATTCATATGGCCTCCATATGATGCGAAAATTAATTCAGCATGGGCAATAGTAAGTATCGACAAAATCAAGGAGAAACGCATTTATATCAGTTTTACACTAGAAAGTGAAGTGTAAGAGCATATTGAAAACCCAAGACAACTTCTCTCTGAGTACAAGAAGAAATTACATTCTGTTATGAACAGAACAGCAAGACCCACCAAAACTGTGAATCCTCCTCAAAACCACTTTGTTATTAATTTGTGGAAGGAGTTTGAACTTCCTGACACATTCTGCTAGTCCTGCCAAGCCAATTGGCCTCTTGAGCTATCTAAAAAATGAAAAACATTAGGTTCTGCATGTCCATAAATAACTTAAAGTCTGCTTTTATAGAATGTTTTCCTGGACAGGATCTTAGGAGGCACCAGAGTTGCCTTCAATGCCTGCCAATCAGTAATAAGTGTGTAACTCCCATTTCACTCTTTACTCTTCTTCCACAGAACCAGAAGCTCCAGCCTAACTAATTTGTTGCAGAAGCTTTGGGTGTTGCACTCCTCTGCTCTAAGCCAGCTTGGACTTGCTGCTGCTTCTCTTTGTCTCTCTGGCATTTTTTTCCAGAGCTCTGTCTCTGTTACCAGTCTGTGGCTCTGGAGCCCTGCTATCCAATTGTCCCCAAACTCACAATCTGGTGCCAGCAGAGGAGATATTGCAGTAGTTAATGCACACTCTCAAAATTATGGGTTTCTGGGATTTACTCTTGGCTTTTGTCTAAGAAATGTCATGCACACACTGACACCCACAGCTTTGCCATTATTCGAGAACAATGTTCCTCTCCTTGTAGACAAGGTAAGCTACAGAACAGAAGCTATGCTGATTGATGGCACTGCCCATACCTCAGTTCTGCTCCATCTTCAGGAGTCCTCAGAGAATTACAGTCACACTTTGTTTCCTTCCCCTCTCCTTCCTCCACCTTGTTCAAGTCTTTCATCAAATTCCCCTAACTTGATCCAATTGAAAAAGTCCTTGTTCCCACCCTGCTCTTTTAGGAAATAGCTACTGCCTTCTTCAATGCTGATGGCCTTCTCTATCTCACGATCAGCCCCGGTTCTAGTTAGACAGCTCTCAATGATAACTTGATTTTGCTGGAAGTCAGGATTTTCTCTAAAGTAATGTTTTAGTAGCAGAGATTATTCCACCCTTCTCCTTGAGACAGAAGCTGAGCCTGGGGGAGACAAGCAACATAATTTGCAACACATTGCAAACCAATTTGCCTCTTGACAAAGCCTACACAGAAAGCAGGATATTCATACAAAGTTAATTCTCATGAAGAATTCATAAACAACAGACAGATTCCCCAGAGAGGGCTTTGCAAGGATACATCCAAGCATGAAATCCCTTCACTGTTAATCTGAGAAATTCCTAACCAAAATAACATTATCAAGAATCAGCCTCAGTCAGACATATGGTTCTGAGGAAAATATCTGGCGTACAGCGACACATCCTATTTCAGCAGTCACAGTCTATGTGCTGGCTGCAAGGCACACAGAGCAGTTTTGCTCACTTCTCTGATGCTGTCTGGCTGTTTTCCTTTACTGAGCTCCGGGTGTGTGTCCCACATGTGTATGTGCACAACTGTGCTTCTCCAGTCACAGACGCACTCACATGTTGGCACCTACACACTGCAAAGTGGTCTTTGCAGACCACTGGTAGGAAAACAAAGCAATCTGAGCATTAGACAGCAATTACAATGAAGGAAATGGCATGAATCGCTCTAAGAACAGTGTCTTAACATTAGTTTTGAAAGTGCATTTAGCACGGGCAAGAGAAGGGAAAAACTGAACAAGGCAAAACATAAGGAAATAAGAGGCAGATGCTGATTTGGGGGCAGTTCTGCCAAAGATAAACTCACAAGCTCACCCACTGCCACAAAATATCTGCAGAATACATACTATGGATTTCATCACTCTCCACGGAAGGATCAGCTAATTCTTTAGAATAAATTGCTTGAATTTAATTGCAAATGCAGAAACACAAGTTACAATCATTAACAGAATGGAATTCATTACCGTCATTACACCACCAGTTACCAGTTACGTAAAAGCAAATGCTGGCAGGCTACAGAATACAATCTCATTAATTTTTGTAGACTTTGACCTCTATGGACAATGTTTACATCAAGGTAACAGCCTGATAAAGTTCTGTATAAACTGTGGGGATTCAAGGCTTGTGAATGCTTTGTACACATGCACCAGGTTCTCCTTCTCCCCACCTTATTAAAATCTATTACAATTATAACTCTCTACATAATCATTAGGTTTGTAAATCTATTAGAAACCTGCAAAACAAGGAATCATGTAAAACTGGTGTGAAATGTTCAGATAGGAATGTGCATATTAACATTTCTCCTCAAGACAGGGGGATGGTGTTTCTCAGTGAAGTTTCTACTCTGATTTTTACTTTACTAGCCCAGCAGTTGTTCAGAGGTTTGTGGTAAAAACACCAGTAACTGTTCCAGCTGAGGCAGCTGTTTAGTGCTGGATGACTTTGTTTACTTGTTTGTAGTGGAAACTTTAAAGCAGTGGGCTCCCAGAGGGAGTTTCTCGATGACTTCATAGGTCCTTTCCATCTTGGATGCTGAAATATTTCAGAGGTTTCTTAAAATAATAATAAAATAATAAAGCATTAAATCCCCCATCCTGGATACTGCTTTCCAAAATGATTGCTCTTTCTGTTTTAATCTAGAAAGGCCCAAAGCTGAGCCAGTAGTCGCTTTTACGTTACTCCTACCTTCAGTCTCAAGGCAGAGAGACCGAGAGTTGTTCTAGGTCAACTGTACATCCAAGTGCCAGAGTCTTCATGGATGTAAATCACCATGGGGATACTAAAGTCAATATTACCTGAGTTTAAGGAATGCATTAATATTTGGAGGCTTTGTTTTTCCCTTCTGATGTCCTTAGCAAAGTTAAATTAGTTTTCCAGTTCCCATCTAGAGAGCAAACCAAAGCAAAGGAGTGGAACAATGACAATAGTCTTCACACATTTTCACTAGTACTCCCCCAAAACAGAGAGCAAGACATATGGTCTGTAGAGCAGAAGATTCTCCTGGCATGTCTCGCATCCCCAAGGTGTGCTTAGGCAGTCTGAAACACGTGTAGGCAAAACCAGTATTCCTTAAAAACGTTTCCCTAAGGAGCTGTCTATTGAGCATTTTCCCTATTTAACTTCAGGGTGGGTTCTGTGCTGGCAAAGAAGCTGGAATGTTTCTGATTTTGCAGCATGTCTGTACAAAACTATTGATTTTAAAGGCTTTCGTAATTTAACAGCACTGCTTTAATTATCTTCAAACTGAGATTCCTTTAAGGCTTGCTAAAATGAACAAAGCAGCTCAGTTTGAAGCTCCTCATTTCAACAGCTTGTGCTAGCTCGGTTCTAGTGAGGGCACATGGAAAATGGATTTTTACTATGTTTCTGTAGCAACAAAATGTTGCTACATTTGATACAGCAACAAAATGTTCTCTGCTTTTAAAATAATAAATTATAGTCTAGAAAAGACTATTTCAGAAAAGGTTGAGAAAAGTATATTTTAAATTGAAAAAATAATTTGCCAACAAGAGTGTTAGAGAGGACACTGAGGTAGCTATGCTACACTACATACGTTGATGAGTATGCATTTCCTTGTAAAATAGGATCAAATGCAGTTGAGGAGATCCCAGTCTATAAATTATTCTTAGCACCTGCTCAAGCGTAAGGTAAGGTAACACCTTACCTGCAAGCGTAAGATGCTAGAAATAAAGCTGTTCCAGAAGAGTAAAGGGTATAGGAATCGGTGACACTGTTTGCTTGGAAGTTCTTGGAGTTCTATCCTTCTCCCCAAGTTATTATGAAGAAAAGGAACCCAAACATCCCACTTACCACCAGGACATTCTTAGCAGGAAGACTCAGTGACCAGCAAGAGAAAACCTAAATATTCCATGCCAAAACTGCCAAGGATTTAAACTAGCATCAGAGAGGAAAGCTGGAAAAAGGGCAGGTTGATACTGAAGACACCAGGGCACAGAGATAGAGCTAAGCTGATTGAAATGAGATGCAGATAAACCTTTCACAGTCTGACATAACCAGCTGCGAAACAGTCAATATCAGTTAATAGCTCCTTCAGGCTGATGACAACAAAAGCTACTGCCTGTAGCCACAGCACTTCTTTCTCAGAATCACAGAATAATACTGGTTGGAAAGGACCTCCTAGATCACCAAGTCCAACCAACCCCACACCAACAAAAAACCTGAATACCTGATAGATCGAAAATCATAAAATAACCCTCTCCATGCCTGACACTATAGCAAGGCATAAAGCACCATGGCTACACGGTTTTTAAACACCTCCAGGGATGGTGACTCAACCACCTTCCTGGGAAGGCCTCACCAGTCTTACTGTAAAGAAATTTTTCCTAATATCTAATCTAAACCTCCCCTGCCTTAACTTCAGACCATTGCCCCTGGTTCTGTCATTAGTCACCAATACCCACCCCTCCACAACTTCCTTTCAGGTAGTTGTAGAGGGCAATGAGGTTCCCCCTCAGCCTCCTCCAAGCTAAACCTGTTTAGCTCCCTCAGCCTTGCCTCATACAACTTGTTCTCTAAACTCCTCACAAGCTTGGGAGTTCTCCTCTGGACACACTCCAGCATTTCCATGTCTTTCCTAAGTCATAAGATCATAGAAGTCAATTTACCAATAAGCAAAATGTTTTTCTAAATTTTCATCTTGTTGTTTTATTTCCAGTCTTCTCCTAACTTAGAGAGGTGTGACAGGCCTACCTTTTGCAATGTAAGTGAAGGCTAGAAAGGATGTCTTGGCCTTATGTTGCCTATTTTCATATCTAGTAAGGGGATGGATAAGATTTTCTGCCTATCTGCAATATTCAAAAAGGGTAAGAAGGAGGACCCAGGTAACTATAGACCAGTCAGCCTCACCTCCATCCCAGGAAAGGTGATGGAACAGTTTGTCCTGGACGTTGTCTCTAGGCACATCAAGGACAAGAGGATCGTTAGGGACAGTCACCATGGCTTCACCAAGGGAAAGTCATGCTTGACCAACCTGATAGCCTTTATGAGGGCATAACCAGATGGATGGATGATGGTAGAGCAGTGGATGTGATCTATCTTGACTTCAGTCAAGGCACCTCTCACACACCATCCTCACAGCCAAACTAAGGCAGTGTGGACTGGATGGTTGGATAGAGAGGTGGATTGTGAACTGGCTGCAGGATAGAAGCCAAAGAGTATTGGTCAATGGGACAGAGTCGGAGGTCTGTACCTAGTGGAGTCCCCCAGGGATTGGTGCTGGGGATATCTGTGTTAGATAGTTTTGTCCTGCTCCGGCAGGGGGGTTGGACTCGATGATCTCTTGGGTCCCTTCCAACCCCTAACATCCTATGATCCTATGAACCCAGTCTGTTCTTTGTGACTCTGTGTTCTGACCANGGCAGGGGGATTGGACTAGATGATCTTTTGAGGTCCCTTTTGATCCCTAATGATTCTATGATTCTATGATTGTCCTAGTGGCTGGAATTAGGTATGAAATACCTGCATTGGTATGTCGGAGGAACTTCTCCAGGTTGGTGGCAGCGTAGACATACAGAAGACTCAAAGAAACAAAATATGAGCAAGGATTTATACTCCAGGAAAAAAAAATGGCCTCAAAAATAAATTGCCTCAAACTGCATCATCAAGGGACGTTTAGATTGGACATTAGGAAGAAGTTCTTCACTGAGAGAGTGGTTAGGCACAGGAACAGGCTGCCCAGGGAGTTGGTGGAGTCATCATCCCTGGAGGGGTTTAGAAGGCTCACGTAGCTAGAGCACTTGAGGCCATGGTCTAGAAGTTGGGGAGATAATGGGAAGAGGGCTGGAGTCTGGTGGTCCTGGAGATCCTTTCCAGCCATGAGGTTTCTATGATTCTATTCTATGATTCTATTCTATGATTCTAAATAAATCAATCTTCACCATTTATATCTATTTTCAACTTCCAGATTTGGGGGAGGGAAGGTGTATGTATGGATGTACATGGATCAGAGAAGTTAAAGAAACATCAAAGACCAAAGGTGAACTCCAGACCTTTGCAGACTCTCACTGTGTTGGTCCACATGAAACAAAGTTGAGGGTTTTATATGCCAACACACACACACAGTAGCTCGTTTCATCTTCAGCTCTATTCCTTGAATTGTTATGTGCTTATAAATCAAAGCAGGAAAACATCTACTTCTAACCTAAGAGCTTGCATGAAAAGTCTTAAATCCTGTTATTTACAGTTTTTTCAGTGCTACTGCAAACATCTCACTTCAAATATTCCAAATCTTGCCCTGCTTCTGAGGTTTTGAGGGGTGACAGGGTTTCTTCTGATGTATTTTTTAATCATTTAAGGCTTCTCCATCAAATACAAGGAAAAAAAGTGTTTTATTCATGGATTAATACTGTCAACTTTTGTGTTCCAGTTACCCTTTTCCAAAGAGCCACAGAGGCTAAGGTATCCTTGTCTAAACAAATGCCATTTGGATGTTGACATAAACCTCCCAATCATTTGGAAATCCTGATCTCATGCACGCTCTGACATTTGGTCATCTGAATCATGTCCTTAACACCACTACGCTGCTTACATAGCACACATATTTCTATCATCTGGCACCTACAAATGCCACCCAGTGTTATATTATTATTTATGAAAGTCACAACCAGAGGGATTTCCATTTCCAGAGGGAACTCTCCAGGGTGGTTCAGAAGCCTCCAGTACACTGATGGATCCTGCTGGAGAACCCAGTCTGTTCTTTGTGACTCTGTGTTCTGACCAATTTTGCACCTCGAGGATAAGCACCAGCTCTTCTCTCTCTTCTCAACTCCCGCTGATTTAACTAGCCCCCCTGGAGCAAAGTAGAGCCTGGTGAGCAACAGGGAAGGAACTTGTCTACAGAGCTGCTACCTTTAAAGGAAAAATAGCTGCATGTGGAACCAAGCAAGGAGAGAAGAGAAACACAATTCTTTCTCTGCCTTTCCTCAGGGCTCTTCTCCCCAGCTGCGAGGAGCAGATAAAAATCACAGAACAAAATTCGAGTGGAAGTTTCAACTTTAAATCACACTACAAATTAAACTGCAATTAGTACTTTCATACACTAATCCTCTTCTTTTTTGTAACAGAATGTTATTAAACCAGCAGCATATCCGCTCTCCTAACCTTCTCTGTCAGTGAGGCAATTTATCTGTTCAAATGGGAGGACAAAGAAAGGATGGAGGGGAAGGTGGGAGCCGGCAGCAGCTGGAACGCACGTGTGGACATGTAGCTATTGTTTTCTCTGCTCCCAGCTCGCTGCAGCTGTGGAAACAGAGCGTGCGATGTTTCCAACTTCATTACCAAATGTTATTCATTGTGGGGAAGCAATGTGTGATTGCACAACTGGCATTCTCTGTTTTGTGTCTACATGCCAGTGACATGGAGGGAACACAGTTTGATGAGATACTTAGTATGCCAACTACAAAGCTAGACACGGCCACCAAATTCTGGGTTCTCAGCAAGAGCTTATCCTGCCGGATATTGCACCTCATCAACAGGACACCAGGAAAAACCCTGGGAGTTCAGGGGAGAAGCTCGCATCAGCAGACCATCCCTGCATGGTTCTCTGAAGTTAGGGCAAGCAAATGGGAAGTCAAAATCAAGGGGAATTTTTGTAGCCCAATTTCAGTGATTTCTACAAGAGGAAAAACAGAAGAAAATGAGATAAAGGGGGTTGAAAAGTCCTAAATTGTCATGCACAAGAATTCCCTCCATGGCTGCTTTAAAGAGTGCTCTGCAAACCCTGTTGCAAGCACTGAATAAGGCTGGAGAAAGACCATCTCTGCTGTTATTTATATCCCGGACCAGTCATTCTCACTGATAGGAAAAATGTCAACCTTTCTCAGAATTTTGTGTCAGGTCAGGAAAATCTGTCTGTCCTTTTAGAATTTATTTAGTGAACACACCTAGGCAATGCTTAAGAGACTTAGTAGATGGTTTCCTTCATATAAATGGTATCTTTAATTAAAAATACACACTTGATGGCAGCCCTTAAGGTAGCAGCCAAACAGTTCTTTTCTTAACTTTAATTAAAGTGCCCATTTTGGCCCTTTATTGCTATTTCTGAATTACTATTGTCCTTACGCAATATTCATATACCCAGAACCTAGAGTCTAGATTAATCTAATGCTGTAAAAGTGACCTTGAATTGACAGCAAGGATGACTGAGGACAAAAATGACAAGATGTTAACTACTGTTATCAGGTGTTTAAACGATACCATTGGAGAGAGATAATAACTTTATAAATAAAGAACATCATGACACTGAAAAAAAGGATTAATAGGAGCTTCAAAGCCATCACCAATGTTTTAGATACAACAACCAAACTTAGTGAAAGGGGCAATTTGATATTAACCATTGAATAAATGCATAAACATCTCATTTCTGAGCATGACATTGGAGAATGTCAGAACTTCATGGCTTTACTGAGTGTAATTGTATCACAGGCTATTCAGCTTCTTCTGAAAGTTTAGATTAGGCTTTAAGACTCTAATTTAAAATTCAAGATCAATTACTGTGTGCATGCTAATCAAGTGGTAACAGCCACTATCTCCTCAGTATTTATAATATTCCCCTTATACCGAGTGTCTCAAGCTCAGCTGTCTCAAAGCATCTCAAAAGAGCAAACAGATTCCAGTCCGCTTAATCAAATGTAGCTACTTACATAAAAAAATTAATTGCAATTGAATACTCTTTATATAACTTTTTGTTCAGTGGCATCAATATATCAAAAACAGTCCCTGAATTGTCGCATGAAACCCCCTTTCTAGAGCAGACAGTCCTTGTGAAAACTGAGTAATGAAGAACTATTCCTGGGTGATTTCTGCTTTCCTCAAATTTGCTGTTCCATTTGTTCTACTTAATGTGCTCAATCACAGAACATTCTTGTAAAGCATCTACATTTGCATCAAGAGGAAATCAAAAGGAATTGCTGGGAAGCGTATCCAGAGGAGGCCCTGAGATTGATCAGAGGGCTAGAGCACTTCTCCTTTGAGGACAGGCTGGGGAAATTGCGGTTGTTCAGCTCAGCTCAGCAAAGATAAGGGTCTGAGGGAACCTTACAGCAATCTTCCAGTACCTGGTTACAGGAAAGCTGGGGAGGGATGTTTTACAAGGGACTCTAGTGAGACAGGGGGGAATAATATCAACATAAAAGAAGGGAGATTTAGACTAGATTTTAGGAAGAAATTCCTCCCTGTGAGGGTGCTGAGACACCAGAACAGGTTGTCCAGAGAGGTTGTGGCTGCTCTGTCCCTGGAAGTGTTCAAGGCGAGGCTGGATGGGGCTCTGGGCAGCCTGATCTGGTGAGAGGTCTCCCTGCCCATTGCAGGGAGTTGGAATGAGATGATCTATGAGGTCCCTTCCATCCTAAACCTGTCTGTGATTCTCTGTTAAATTATAAACCACACAAAACTGAAAAATTGAGAGAGCACAATCCACTCAACCCACTTCACTTGCAGTTCTGCAAAGCCCAGCCAGACACCCCTCCCTTTCAAACCCTTAACACCAGCACGATTCTCAGCAAGAGAACAGTGCCCTCCTCTGCTCTCTCTGCAGGTATCCTGGGACAGACGTAAGCCAGAGATTGTTTTGTGCCTCCCCAGAGCTTCTGCTTGGACTGGAGTAATTTCCAATACCATTTTCCTGATAACATGAAGAAGAGCTTTATCTGGCATGAAGAAAATTAGAAGGATTTTGACTTTTCAACATCACAGATAGTTTCTGGGCTGACATTTACTAGCAACAGCAATGACACTGAATCATGAACAAAAGGAATAACCCTGACTTAGTAAAGAGGGCTAGGAGCCAAGAGATGCTTTCTTCAGGGTTCTGTACAGCTTTTAGCCCCACTATTCTGAGCAACCTCTAATTCTTTAAAGCAGGAGTGGTACCATACCCTAAAGCAGGGATGGCTGTTGTACAACATAGCCAAGACTAAAAATGGGCTTTTTAGTTTTCTGATGCTAAAACCAGTTTGTAACTGGATTTGTTAAACACAGAGCTTACAAGCATCTAGTCATTGGGGCTTGGAACTTTCAGATCCCTTCCAACCATCCTATGATTCCCAGCAATTATATACAAATTCTGTCACATGCTGACTGGAGCCACCCTCCTCATGCAATTCAGTTATCAACATTACTGGAGTTTTCTTTTTTATTTCATGATTCACTTTATCAAGATCTCATTAAATTCATTTCTCAGAACTGACCACAACACATAAATCCACTCTGGATTGAGATGATGGCTGATGTTGAAGGCACCACAGGCACTTCACAGATAAGGGATGTGTTAAGATAATTATGTATTTTATGAACCCACGTCCCAGCTGAAAAGTTCCTGATTGACAATGAAGGGAAATGAAACATCTTTGTTTATTCACAGGGGAGATTCAACATGGAAATGAAATGCCTCTGCTGCTGCTCTGCAAGGGAATGTAGATGTAGGTGTGCTTTTGTAGCGAAGAAAGGAGTGGGGAGCAGTGTTTCGAGACTGTCACTCTCTTCTGTGACAGTTTCTATGAACACAGTAGAGATATGACATGCTATATAATATGGCACAATGAGGAAAGCAGAGCGACTGTATTTCAGGCATGATGCCGTTCAATCTTCAGGGATTTTCAAGTTTCTGCAAAGCAGTAAGAACAAAGACTAATTGAATTCTTCCCAGGCATCCTTACACTTTGTGGTCTACAGCTTCTTCCTGCCTTAAAAGATTAGATGAGATGCTGGAGTAGGTCCAAAGCAGAGCAATGAGGCAGCTGAGGGGCCTGGAGGACAGGTTTGATGAGGAGCAGCTGTAGGAACTTGTTCAGTCTGGAGAAAAGGAGGCTGAAGGGAGATCTTACTGCTCTGGTTGTAGAAAGGTGGAGGCTGGTCTCTTCTCCTAAGTCACAAGTGATAGACCAAGAGGAAACAGCTTCAAGCTGGGCCAGGAGAGGGTTAGGTTGGACATCAGGACAATTTTGTTCCCCTGACAGAGTGGTCAGGGTTTGGAACAGGCTGCCCAGGGAGAGGGTGAGTTGCTGTTCCTGGAGGGGTTCAAAACACATGTAGATCTGGTACTTGGAAACGTGGTTTGGCAGACAGGGTGGGGTCTCTTCTAACCTTAATGGTATTATGAAAAGCTCCATGTGCTGGAATGAAACTTCAGTCAGTACTGTGCCCAGCTCATTGCAACCTGTTTTTTGAAACAGGAGTAAATACTATGTGGGAGCATACTGATATGCTCCCACACATTTGATGGTTGCAAGATGCCAGAGCCTGGGGCACTATGAAGCCCCTTCTTACCATCCTGATGCACTTTTCCCTTCCCCTTAGTCTCTTACACTGCAGGAGAAAACAAAATAGAGTTAACATGGGCTGGAGGTTAACAGCATGGCTGGGTCAAGGCTTCTGCATGACTGAAAAATGAAGTGATTTGGATAAATGCTTTTTTATTCCCCACCGAAATCTGGCTTAGCAAAACAAGGGACTATCTTGGATGTCACTGCTGCACTCTCTAATCCTTCCTAACAACGGGTAATTTTTCATTTATACTGCTCCTTGATCATGTCTTGTTTTATTCTTTGCATTGTGGATGTCCAAAAACTTTACAGAAAGCAAGGCCACAGTACAATAGGCCTGCTAATAAATTGGAGTGTAAAACGGCATGTGAATGGAAACAGGTGCTCTGTCATTGTTAATCCAACAAAATCTATGAACCACATCTCACAGAATCGTTGAATCATTTAGGTAGGAAAAGCTTATAGAGTCCAACCATTCACCTGGTGTTCCAAGCCAACCACCAAACCATGTCCTTCAGCTCTGTATCTCACGTGAATAGCAATTATGTACAAAACCGGACAATATTGACTTAAAAATGTTAATAACGAAAGGGTGCCTTACTTAAGATGTTAGGAAGTGATTTTGATCCCAAACAAAATACCAAAAGAATGACTCACATAATGAAGTGAGCTGGATGAGCACAAGTGAGGTGTGAATGAGACACACACAAAGTTTTGGTAGCATGCAGTCAACATATTGAACAATTAAATCCCAGAACATCCACAGAAACCATGTATCAATGCCACTGACATTGTTCACCTGCTTCTGTGGGAAGATCCACCTCCACTTGCAACTATTTGTTTAAGAGTGATCCCAGAATCACAGAATTATTGAGGCTAGAAAAGACCTCTAGGCTCATTCAGTCCAGCCCATAACCTAAAATCACCACATCGGCCAGACCAGGACACTAAGGACCACAGCCAGGCTGTCGTTCAACACCTCCAGGAACGGGGACTCCACCACTGTCCTGGGCAGTCCATTCTAAGGTCTGATTACCCTTTTCAAGAGGAAGGGCTTCTTAACATCCAACTTAACCCTCCCCTGACAGATTCAGGCCCTGCCCTCTCATCCTGTTGATAGCTGCCTGAGAGAAGTGCCCTAACCCCAACTGTCTACAGTCTCCAAACCCCAACTGTCTACAATCTCCCTTCAGGTAGTTGTAGAGAGGGAGAAGGTCCTCCCTGAGTCTCCTCTTCTCCAGGCTAAACACCCTCAGTTCTCTCAGCCTCTCCTCATCAGACTTGCCCTCCAGTTCCTTCCCCAGCCTCACTGCTCTCCTCTAGACCAACTCCATCCCCTTGATGTCTTTTTTGAAGCAAGGGGCCCAGAAACTGCCACCAGTACTTGAGGTGAGGCTTCACCCATGCCCAGTACAAGGTGAGAATTATGTTCCTAGTCCTGCTGGCCAGATTATTCCTGATACTAGCCAGGATGCCACTGGCTTTTCATGTCACCTGGGCACACTGCTGGCTTACATTTAGCCCATGGTCGACCAGTACTCCCAAGCTGCTCTCCAGCCACTCATCCACCAGTCTGTAGCTGCAGGGGCTTACTGTGGCCAAAATGTAGGATCCTGCACTTGGCCCTGTTAAACCTCATCCCTCTGTCCTCTGCCCATTGACCCAGCCTGTCCAGATCTTTCTGCAGCATCCTCCTCCCCTCCAGCAGATCGACTCTCACCCCCAACTTGGTGTCTGCATGAATTTACTAAAGGTAGACTCAATCCCCTCATCCAAGTCATCAACAAAGACATTTGGACAGAACTTGGATATTAGATCACAAACCTTGTGCTAAGTGATTTAAGGATGGGTACCCTCCTGAAAGCCTGTAATATTCTGTACTATATTGTTAAAGATCTTCAAGAGTCAATCTTTTGCAATCATTTAGATTGGAAAAGACCTTTAGAATCACTGAGTCCAACCATTAACCCAATTGTCCCAAGACCACTTTTAAACAACATTCCTAAGCTCCAGATATACATGACTTTTAAACCCATGCAGGGAATTTAGCAGACATTCAGGCATCAAAACTGAATTAAGTTCTCATTGACTTCACAGGGCCCTCGTTGATCCTTTATTCTGGATCTTTGGACCTAGTTGTTCTTTCCACACTCTAAGGTGCTCAAATGGGTCAGTATCACATGGATCTTTGAGAGCAACCCAATCTGTTCAACTGTCAAACCAAATACTTGTACATTCAAATTTTGCTCCTTTGGCTAGAAACTCTTCTTATTCTGTACTGCACTGCATCCCATACAGTGATATTAGACAGAGAGGAGCATAAATTATGTCATTATGTTACTACATGTCCTAGCTATGAACTTACATCACTACCTCTACTAGCTGAAAGACAAAAAATGGCATAATACTGCAAATTTAGAACACTGAAGAAAATCTGAAGCCATTTAAATGGTGATCTTTCCAAACGTGAGTCATTTACTTTGTCAAAGGTTTCTTTTGGAGATGTGAGAAATAAAATGCTCTGAAAAATTAAAAGAATAAAAGCTAGACGTAGCAATTCTTTGAGAAACACGAATTGTTATGGAGAAAGGGAAATGCATTTAGCATTTATCAAGTACTTCATTAAGTAACTAAGCTCTGACTCTGGAAGACTGTTTTGTACAGATAGACCTTCTGCATCTCCTTGGAGATGGAAGAGCTTTGTTGGCCACGATGAATTTTAACTGCCTGCTCTTCAAGTTACATGCGCATAGCACAGTAACCTTTTAATTATAAAGATGGAAATTTAAAAGGGCATTTTCTGTTTTCTCAGAGGTTCCAAACCAAAACCATCATTATTACAGAACCACAACTCCTACACATTTGATCTTCAACCTTAGGGTGTCTTGTGGAAATCGAGCATTTGCACTTGTCATCCAAAAGACAACAGTGAGAGCATAACCCATCATTCCTTTTCAAGCACAATTAGCTACAGGGAACATTACTCAGCCAGTGGCACATAACTTGTGGTTCCCAAATCACTTATGCTCTTGCAAGGCTGTGAAATTATGGACTTAAGTGGATAGCAGTGATGGCAATAACATCTAGTGCTGTAATGTAAAACAAATGGAGCATCTCACCATGCAGAATCTGTTCTTATTATCGACATTCATCCCTGTGTGGGGAGAGGAAGATGAGGATAGTAGGGATTGTAAAGTGGAAATGGAGAAGGAGAAGAAAGACACCACAGGCGTACTTTGTATGTGTCATAAATGAGAAGATAAGGCATTTCTTTCCTCTCCAAGGAAGCCAAGACAGTTGTAGGAGGAAAAACTCAGCACAACTGAACACCATTTGTGGTAACAGTACAGTATCATCTGCATTATGACTATACAATCCCACCCAGGGCTGATGAGTTGTGACAATACCACAGATATATCTTCTGTCAAGAGACCGAATATCAGAACATCACATCTGTTCGGTTTTCTTTATATAAAGCTTTTCCATTCACTAAGCAAACCTGTGTTCTTGGTGTACCTCCAGAAAGTCCTATCAGAACAAAATGTCCCAGAAGAAGCAGGAGACCCTTCAGGGAGCTGCCAGTAACAGGTATTTTCCTACAGTAATAACAATATGTAACTCATTTACATAGCTCCTTTACAATCTCAAAACATCCCACACCACAGACAAAGCAACATTCCTATCTTAAATTTTTATCCCTCTGACATACAGAAAAATGAAGCATCTCACTGGACCTGAGCTTGGCAAGAACCAATTAACCAGGCTTCTCACTAAAGAGTCACAACCGAAAAAAGGGAGAGAGGCACACAGACGGGAGAGGCAGGCAGAGGGGAGAGCAGCAAGCAGAGGGCAGAGCGGCAAGCAATCTATACAGCCTGAGTTTGCATTTCTTGGCTAGTTACAAGTCTGGGACACACACACATTTTGGCTAAGAGTTAGGAAAATGAAAGTTCTTTTATCTTTCTGACAAAATTTATTTAACCAACAGGGTCATTTGGGGAAACCGCATCAATCTCGCCTCTTAAGAATGGTAAGTACTGCCCCATATTAGGAAGAAAGTTGATGAAAGAAGCAATGGAAAGATTAAAAATGCACAGAAACCGCAGTAGAATCAGAGTGGAACTTAAGTGATTTCATTATAGGGCTTGATCCTGTTATAAACATCAGATGATGACATAAAGCCAGTGGCAACTATTGTTATGCAAGAGCAGCATTTACAAGCAAATAGCTACTTATCTGAAATAAAATTGGAAAAGCCTCTAATCTAGGCCCAATGATGTGCAGTAACAGTGTAACGGATACCATGAGCAAGCTAGCAGTCAATATAGTTCCCTTTTCTTAACTGCCATGGGGTGGTGGTGAGAATTTGGGGGGGGGGGTGGTGGTGGTGGTGTTGTGTTGTGTTGTGTTGTAATGTCATTCAACTTGAAACCATCCAGTACATTTTCTGACTTTGCTTTCCTTTTTCATTTGCAGATTGCATTAAAAAATATCTTGTTGCAAACTTGGTCTCAATGAGTACAGCTTGGAAAATGTGCTGCAGACCAGCAACAATACAACAGCAAATCAGGGGATTATTATACTGGGAAACAGCTTACACCCTGAGATGGCTGCAGAAAAGCCACGGCTGGACACACTTTCTCTTGAAATATGTAAGTTAAGTTCAGCTGTGGGCTGTGAAAGAAAGTTTTATGCTGGCTCTTCAAGTTCTTTGGTATGTTATGTAAGCTCCCTTTCCCCTTTTATTTTTATAATGGTACATAAATACTTCATGAACGATGGGTCTTTGAACTGAGTTTCTCCGAACCATCAACTGACTCTTATAAGTCTCTTTGAAATTGTATCTCATACATTGCAAGAAATTAATCATCCTCATCTGTCGAAAAAAACCCCATCAAACACAGCTAACTACAGTCTGCATTGACTCCACTTTCCAGAATCCTCCAAACTTCTGCAGTTCAGAAAAAGTGCCTTTCCTCCACCCCCCTCCACTTCTTCCCCTCCCTATCTGTCTTCATTCTCATTCCTGGGGCATGAAGAAACAAACCTCATGCTTGAAATTAGAGTCAACTGCAATTCTCAAACCTAAGCCAGTATGATTGGTTTGACAAGGAAATATCTACCTTCCGGTTGAGATTCCCTGTGCAAGACTCAGAATAGCTGTTCCAACTGCTTCTCGGCTGAACTCAGAATTAAGACATTAATTCCACTATGATTTAGAGCACTTGACTATGAACAAACCTTCTTTTGATTCCATTTGCTCCAGAAAACTCTCTCATCAGTACTCCTGAGCATACAATTATCTTCTACATCAGCTGTGGTTAAGCGTTTTATGTGATGGAATAAAAAATCTTGCTGGGTCACTGGGGATCCTCACCAGGGTCACTGGGACCAAACTAATAAGAGCTTCACAGATTCTCCTATGACAAGTTATCGTATTGCCTCCTGCTGTGGTTTTCATAGATTTCTTCTCCACGAACGCCACCGCTTTGCCAGAGTTCACCTACCTAGGGCCAAGCCCAGCTGAAACTCTTTGGTTTCCTCTTGGTCTCACATCAGTAAAAAGGGGGTCTCTTCAAATCTCAGAACACAAATACAAACAATACCTCTCATTCTAAGACAAAAGGACAACAACAGAAATGACAGAACAGGAGGAAGGCTTCTGGCTGAGGAAAGCATCATTCAGATGTTTACACAACCTTCCAGCCTTCCTCAGAATCTTGTATTTTGCTCATCCACCTATTTTTCCTTTGCTCCTCTAGCTGATACAAGTATTTGTTCTTTTTGCTATCTTCACTTGGGATGGAAAAAGCACAGAAAAATTCTCATTGTCTCCCTTAATCTACGATTTCCAAGGTGTGTTACTGAGGCAGGAAAAAAGAAACAGAGCAACAGAGTCACAAAGATCAAACTTTTGAGTGTATGACTACCCAGTGAACTCTTGACTAGTCTGGAGATGGAAAAAAGGGATTCAAATTAGCTTGCTGAACAGGTGCAATCATGCAAGGCATACTACACATTTTATTAAGGACCCCAAATGCATAAACATTATTTCATGCTCTCACCAGAGATTGCTCCCACTCACTCCCTCAAGAATGAGCTTGCAGAATTCCACTGCTCCTCACTCAAGAACTCCTACTTCAAAATTCTTCACAATTATGGCTGTGTTTTTGCTGCTTGTTTAAAAAGCATTTGATGGCCTTTAATTACCTGCAGATAGTTCATTCTCTAAAAAGGGACCCCCACAACTGAACACTGCCTGCACGCTGCTGTTTTCCATCCTAAAGTAAACTGGAAGCTGAATAAAAATAGCATAGACTCAGAAACGTTTGATCTCTCTTGATTTGTCTCAGACTTCCCTTGAGATGCAGGACAAGGTATGTTTAATAAATAGTTGCATCCTCTCGAGGTCCTGATCTCTTGACTTTCTCTGTGAGCTTGTCCAGACAAAATTTGTTTTGATCCTAGCAGAAAACCATCTTCAACTACAGTTGTAGGCTGTGTTCTGAGTTGGCAAAGCCAATAGGTTCCCTTTTGCTCCCTCTGGTACCTGAGCAGTCACCTCAATGCAACAGATCTGAGCAAGACAAACTATCATGATCCATGCAGCCTAGCTGGAATGAATTTGCCCACCACAGCTCTTCATCCTCTCAATGAGAGTATGAACTTGGTTCTCCTCTCCCAGACAGATGTGAAACCAACCTTACTAACATCTCTAAAGCTGCATGACATCCTATGGAGGGTTAAGGCTTTAAGACTGAAGTAGCTGCACTTTCAGTGGGGTTCAGTGACTTTCTCAACTGCCTATAATAACAATTACAGACACTGGATTTGTTGTCCTTTATCTCTCCGAAATTGGCTTTCAGAAATTCCTAGTGCAAGTCCAATAGTCGGAGGGTAAGTTACAATGTGAAGAACAGAAAGCCAGGATCATCCTTCCTTCCTATTTCTTCCCTTTTGTCACCTACCCACATCACCAAACAGGCAGCATGTTCTGCCTCCTAGAGAAATGTATGCATTTGGCTCAAGCCGCAGGTTGTCCTCCTGCTTCACTAGCTCTTGCATTATCATCCACCTACATGAATTAATACAGAGTTTCTTTCTTCCCTCACTTTCTTAAATAATGGATGGGTGAGGTGCAAATTTAGAAGTGCTATCAGCAAACACTCAGGCTGGGAACTCTTTTTTTTCTCTCTCTCTTAAAGGTTAAATCAACTATTTCAGAAGCAATCTGTTCTCTCTCTGTCATGCTTGCTGGCATGCCCATCTTTGCTCGTACCACAGCAACTTGGAACACTCTGTTTTATTGTCAGGAGACAGCAGAAGGGGACATACAGTCGTATCACGTTCATTAACTATGGCAATAAAATCATTAGCTATGACAATAAAATATGAAACAAGATGTAAATAACAGCTTCCCTGGCCCTTATATTTAGCTTTATCTAGCTAACAAAAGAAAGATACATTAGTGTAAAAATGCACTAATGGAGAAAAGATGCAGATGGCCAAACACTAGGAAGACTGGGATCATCCACAATTAACAAAATTAGTAAATCATCTAATCAGGAGTTTGGCTTTGTTGATGGAGGAAGTTCCACTTCCTGCATATACTATGCAGACATGGAACTATGTACCTGGTGGTATCACACCTCATCTGCAGCTCCTGACCAGCTTCTTATGGTTGTTCTGAGCATCTGAGGAGTCACAATGAGTGCAGAAAGTGTAAATTGTTGTATATCACCATTTTTCCCTTCCTTTCCACAGGCCAGAGGAGGACCTGGCCACAACAGGAGGGAGCACAGGCTGAGTATGTCGTATTCCTATTCCCTGATGCCAAGTGAGCATCCCTTGCAGGGCAGAACAGGAAAGCAGAGGAAAGCATGAAGCACACTTTCCTACATGAGCTATATAGGTTGACTCAGCATGACTCAAACACCCAGCACAAGACATGGAGAGGAAGTGCGGCCACTGGTTGTCCTTGGCAAAAAGAATGACATCAGACCCCATACATTTTTAAGAATCGCATTTTTGAACCACAAGAACCACTAAAAGAAGTCCTTGCTTATACTAATTTATATTTACAGTGAACTTCTAGACTTCATGTGATCCTTTCACTAAGAAGGAATGACTGAAATGATGACATGAAGTCTGTGATGTTTGGGCTATTTGCATAAAATATGAGTATTTTGAAGGACTTAAAGTTAAATTTATGCTCCATATCAGAATTTGAGTCCTTTCCAGCATGATGTTGGTAACTTGTCTGCTCTGGATCACTGTAGACCTGGAGTACTTCCATCCATGTCAATGCAACTGATTTTATTAGTTGGGATTGACAGCAATTAAAACATGGTAGGTGAAGCCCAAACTGCTAAAAGATGTCTCTGAAAACTGTTTAGGAATCTATTTTAGGTTTGGATCAGTGTACTTGAGAGAGTCACGGTTTCCCTATGGCATTAGCAGCTGATAAGCCCGGAGCAGACGGCGGAGGGGAAATACTGGAATTCCATTGCTGCCTGGCCACTGTTGTACCAGCACCAACTGTCTCAGACACTTTTCACATGGTAATATTTGCAAGTGTTTCCTTCAAAACCTGTGCAGAATTTAGTTCCAAATATGCAGGACTGTTTTGACGCAACTAATCAACTGCTACCAAACAGAGCAGGCTCAGACGACGCTTGTTCCATTTGCTAAATTCAAAGTTTCCCACATGTAAGCCAAGGGAATTAGGGTTTGTGTGGCTTTCTTTTTTTAAAGCAAACTGTTATGGCCACATACATTTGTTGCCAGTAGATTCAAAGTTGAAGTGAGACAGCAAATTTCTTTTCCATAGCAGCTGTAGAAAAAAACAAGAACTTTTATGTCTCCCTTGCTAATCTTTTTCTACATACAAAAACTTTACTTGGCTTCCAGTATTCAATCAAATTACCAAATTCAATCAAATTTACCCTTTTACGCTGGATACAAGATGCTTCGTTTTTGAAAAAGTTACTTGTAATTATGTATGCAATCATTTGGAATAAAACATTTGAAAACTCACCTCCTGCCACCATTTTCAAGTGGATGATGACTCCTAATACAGTAGTTGCACTTTACAACATTCAGATCAGGCCTGAATATGTTTAGAAGGCCAACAGACATCTCAGTTCTATCATCACTGCAGGGAAACCACAGCACTTCTTGTTAGGTGCGATCTGTTTTTCAGCATGGAAGTTTTTTTCTTCTAGGAAGCCTTTTAAAGAGGCTGGACACTTGTGTAGAGCTTCTTCTTTTGAATAGCAAAAGTTTAAAACTTTCTCAAAATTATGAGTAAGGCTGGATTTTACTAAATTACAGAGGTGTGCCGATTCCTAAGGGTGTTTTGTAACCTTAAAATCTAACAATATACAAACACCAGGACACCCTGGCTGAGCCATGGGTCTTGCCTATTCCAGCAATAACAGTTGTCATGGCGTCAGGTCAGAGGCTGGACTTGATGATCTCAGAGGTCTTTTCCAGCCTCAATAATTCTGTAAAAAGAAGGAACAGACAGCATTTCCATTTTTGTGGTATCATCCTGATGGTTTCAGTCTCCTGAGGAATTATTTTTTCTACCTTCTTCATCATAATATATGTTCTTTGGGGTGGAACCCTTCATGCACAATTTAGAACATGCATGGTTTGCTCCTGAACTCAAAATCCAATTTGCTGCTGCTAAGAGACAATTTTGGTTTGGTGGATGCAAGTCAGAAGAAAATAAAGGTCATCTACCTAGGCAAACCAGGAATTAGCTGTAGCAACGGAGAATACCTGGAGCATGCCCAACTGCTCATTTCTAATCTCTAAAACCTAATGAGGCTCCAACAGTAATTTTGCCGTAAATGTTCTTCTTCTAAACATCATGTGTCTACTTCAAAAGACCTGAAAGTTTTTCACACATACAGGCATTTTCAGAAATGTCCATTAATTAATGAAACTGCTCTTCCCTTTACTATAAGCCCCAAGGATCAGCCCACTCTACAACGTGTAAAAGACAAATTGTTCCTTGCTTGCAATCAGAAATAGATAACGGACATTCAACAACATGGATATGGAGAAGGTTCCATCTACTCCTTTCAGCAATCATTCACCGCATTTCTTTAGAAAAACGGAGAAGCAAATTAAGATTGAACAATCAATCCATTCCTACCTTCTTTTAATAGTGCAGATGACATCCCTTAATGCTCTAGCACAGCGAGATGCACTGCTGATGGCATGGCTCATTTGACATCGTAATGGCAGAAACTGAGGTAATTATTTTGTTTGATAAACCAGAAATACAGATGGGGGAGAGGAGAAACCAAACCAAATCAAACCCCTGTGACTCCAAAAGTCCCAGGCTGAAAAGGACATCAGGAAATACCCATCTGATTTTCTTAACTAATCCTGAAAATGTATATGATAAACTCAGATTCAAGTTCTGAGATGAAGAACTTCTTCATTCTTAAAATACATATGTGAAGAATAAATAAAAAGGGGTTTCACACACAGTAGATGTGCATACAGTGAATTTGCACCAGAAGAACCACTCCACTTGCTTTAGAGAGGAGATGAAAATCAAAATTAACTTGGAATTAGAAGAGTAGCCTGAACTAAACAGAAGGCAATTCCCCTACAGCAACTGCAGAGCATTGCTTTTAGGTAGGAATGATCAACACTACCGACTTCTTTTTTTTGAGTAGAAAAGATTTGAGGTTTACTGACAGCCCAATGCAAAGACAAGTCAGTGAAGATTTGAGGTTGTGAAAAAAATCAAGATACATAGAGGCTAAAAATGTTAGCTAAAATGTATAACATCCTGTTTAAAGGCAACAAAAACAACTGTTTTTTTTGGGTTCACCAGAGGAAATTCTTTTGCTTCATACCCAACCTGCCACACCTCCAACTTAGAATCACAGAAACATCATGGCTGGAAAGGGCCTCCAGTCCACACTCCAACATCTCTTTAACCCCTAGACCATGGCCTCAAGTGCTCTATCTGCTTGGCTGTCACCTTGTTATGGTTTGGAGTGCAGCACACTTTGACCTGCTAACAGGAACAAACCCATAAGAATATTCATGTTTTAATTGGCAGATCACAGCTTCAGTGGTAAAAACAGTACAAGATCTGTCGTTCTTGTGAGATTTCCTACTCATCAGCAGTGGAAAGGGAGTCAGTCACTCTCTGAGACACAGATGCTTTGGCCAGATTTTCTGCTGAGGTGAAGTCATTCCAGTAAAAAGGAGCTGATTCCTTCCAGTTACTCAAGAGAGCATATTTTAGAAACTCTGGGATTTAGAACAAAGTATCAAGGCAGTACTTGTCAAGATTTAACTGCAACTGTGTTTCCTGTTCTGGGAGTCACTTTTCATGACAGATAGGCCCAAATATGGAAAGTTCTAAGGAAAACAGTAACAATGATCAGGCAATATATAATGGAGATCTCTGTGCAAAGAGGGAAAGTTTACTCACACTACAGGAGAGCAGAGACACGGTCTTAGACTTCAGACCTATAGAAGACTTACCAACTTAGACCACATTTACCCTAGCAAGTTATGTCCTTCACTTGGGAATTGCCAGGATATCACAAGTGGCAAGAAACGGAACTCAAACAAATTAAAAGCTCTATGACTGAAATTACAGTTAAGACTACCTGGGAAAAGTGTGAAAATCTTTGTCAAAGGTTTTTAGGAGCAAGTTATTCCCATATATTTTAGTAATTTGGTTAGTTTACTCAAGTAGGACAGATCAAGTACTTCATTAAGATTTCTTAAATCCCTGTTTTCTACAGGTATCTGTGTGGATGTAAAGCAGCAAATGGCAGTTTGTTCTTTTAATTCCTAACTGGGATAGAAGCTCCTCACTTCAGGATCCGTAAAGAAAATCATCCAGTCAGCCCAGCTGAGGTTCTGTTTGCAACACCAACCTATTCTACTGAGAATAGCTGAGAAAAAACAGTCTGAGCAGCACAGTGTTTAACATGTTCCCTTAACAAAAAGACAAGTTCCTCCCTGCCACAGGAGTGCTGGCAGCACCACCAGGAGCCAGGTTCAGCCAAGCCATTGTGAAGAGAGGCTGAACCTGGGGTGCCGTGGCTGCAAAAAGAACATCTGCTTTACTGAAAGCACCTTGTTCTCCTATCAGATTGCAAACTAAAGTGAACAGGTTTCTCCATACTGCTAAAACAGGCTGGAGGTAGCAGAGCACTGAATTCCAGGACTTGCAGAAAATCAGTGAAGCATGGTTTGGTTTGAATAAAGGGTGAAGTTAATAGGTGAATAATCTTGCCTATACATCACATCACATCATGTATCATGTCATATCTAATTAGAACCACCTGAACTGTGTCCCAGTGCCTTAGGTTTGTCTTCCTGTTCCAACATTCTCACAAGAAGTACAACCTTTGCAAAGTTCCTCTTATCCCTGTGACTATCATCTTCTCTTCCCATTTTAAAATACTACACCAATAGAAAGCTGCAGGGTGAAAAGCAAATAGCTATTAGAAAAATCACAGCAGGCTTTCTGAGTCTTTGGAAGTACTTTCAACAATATTATCCATGATAATCCTTAAAGTGTATTTACTATTATGATCAACTTAAATTAATCCAGCATTAAAATAATCCTGGTTAGGCAAGGATAAATACTCTTAGCACAGAAAAACACTGGGAGCTGGTGAATAGGAGCACAATTGCTGACTGTGCCTGAAAGATACCTCAAAAAATACCTGAGGAATGAGAGAACTAAGGACAGGGTGAGACGAATCTTCCTTGGTTTGGCTCTCACCTGCTGCCAGAGACAGGATAAAATGAAGAAAATGGATTTCAGTCTGGGCAGCTGAACCAATTGGCCTTGGAAGCAGACAGAAGGCTCCAAAAGGACAACCTGGTGGGCTGGTATCCAGGAAAGCCTGAAAGCTGTCTGGGAGGCTGCAAAGCTTTACAAAACTGATTCTGGAGCAGCCCAAAAAGTTTGATTGTTTTTTGAGGGGTAGTGTGAAAAAGGTCATAGAGGCATCCGAAACAATGGGAGGGAAGGGCTGCCCAGAGAACCACTGAACATAACCCGGTTCTGTGCTTTCCACCTGAAGGATAGGAGATGATGGAAGGAATGGGCAACTGAGACAAGTCAATAAATGCTGATTAAATTTCAGAAGCCTCCCCTGCTCCAAACCTGCAACAGTGACGTCACAAGAAAGTTCATTTATGCAGATGTGCAAACTAAATCCTGGACACATTCTGCTGCCTGCAGCCCTAAAGCCTATCCAAGACTCAGATGTAGCAGAGCCTGTAGCATGCTCTAGCTACTATCCCACTCCTTCCCAGCTCCAGTAAAGAAACCTGCCATTCCCCTCTTGAAAGACCTTTACCCCATGCTAGATACCAGCAGTAAGGTACATGTAATGGCTTGATTAATCCCCACAGGGGGAACTTGCACTAAAAAGCTGCTTTGCACAGTGCCAGCCGTATGATTGTCAATCAGCACTAGGTTTCTTACACAAAAGTTTGCATGATAAATACCAAAATGAATGTTTGGCATGAATAACTGAATCTGAAAACAAGCTAAATGCTTGGGGGCTTTTTGTTCGTTCATTCATATGTTCTGTGGAACAAATTAAATCAATGATTCTAATACAGGAACTTAAGGTCAATTCACAATTACCATCACCCTAACTGCATTCCATGTTCACTAGAAAAAAAATAACTCTTCTGACACAAGTGTTCATCACACCTGTGCAACTCTGATTCTCTACACCACATGTACATCAGAACAGAAAGGCAAACCAGGAAAGAGCTTTCTCCTAGCTAACTGGGAAGGAAGAGGGGTTCTTCATTATCTTCCCCCTTTTGTGACCAGTACCTTCACCCTACAGAAAAGTCTTCAAAATATAGGAAATTGAACAAGTCATTGCAGAGTCAGAAGGGAAAATCTCTGTTACCTGACCAAATGCTTACTTTTTTATTTTCCCTCTATCTTCTTCTGACCCTAAATAGAATCATAGAATCATTAAGATTGGAAGAGACCTCCAAGATCATCAACTCAACCCCACCAAGCCCACTAAACCAGGTCCAAGCACCACATCAAAAGGTTTTATAACACTTCCCAGGACAGCAGCTCCACCACTACATTTATTATGAAGATAAATAATTTTTTTAAGGAGCAGAAATACCCCCCATGTCCCCCCCAAATTATGACACAAAAGCTTGTCACATAGAAATGTGTTACTCTGATTTTTTTCACTTAAAATGTCTATGACTGCGACTTGTTTATTAAGAAGAGCAGAGCAAACCAGCCCACAGAGTTTTGCTTTACCTGCACTGACTCATCACTGCTAACAGTGGTAAAATCTGTTTGAGTTACTGAAGTGAGCAGGATGACTCAGTTAAACAGAAGAAGCATGTTGAATAATAAAGTGTCATCCTGACAGGCCACTTTTTCAGATTCAAATGCCCTATAAGGACTTGCACAGAAAAGCTACCTCCATACAAATAAATCAGTTAAATCAGCTGACTAGCAAAGGTCGAGCCTAGTTAACAAATGCCATGTAGGAGATAACAGCTAATCTTCAGACTACCAGACTCCAGTGCACTTCAAGGTAGCAAAAGCCACTTGGTTTCTAGAATAGCACAGCTAAGAGCCTTGAAGTTATTAGGGAAGGCATTACCATGCTACTTGAGCTACACTTGCCCGTTGGAAGACAGTCAATAGTTTTTTTGCATGGTGAAAATAACATGTACTGCATAGAAAGCTCTGAGTTCAAAGCAAGTAGAAGCATTTCTATTCAATCTGATTCCTCCAAAAGGAGGGTATAAAACCTGTTGCTGGTGGACACCCAAACTTGGCTAGAGATATTTCACAGTCTGAACCAGAGAAGGCCATCTCCAAATCTCAAACTGATGCAAGGAACAGACTCAGAAGCTGGTAACAATGGAAACCCAACATGCAAACCATCATCTCAGGTGGCAAAAACACACAAAACCTGGAGATCAACAATCTTTTAAGTCCCTGAGATGCCTCTTACAGCTTCATAGCAGGATGCAGATTGTTGCCAAAGGTTATAAACTGGAATCTGTGACAGTCAAGACTCAACAGGGCTGTAACAGTGCCAAACAGTTACCTAAGCTCTTAATCATTTCTAAGAATGAATTGCTTAGAGCATATAAGTCTAGTATTACCAAATACTCCTCAGTTTATCTCAGAAGCTCGTTCTTTTTAATCTTCAATGAAACCTAAAGGTTTTGCAGTGTAAAAAGTGCCCAAATCGCACACCTATAAAATGAAGACCCAGGGAAATGTTATTTTCCTTCTGCACTGCACACAGGAACGAGTTTGCATCTTCCTATTCAAAGCAGAAAATGATGGTAGTAAGAACATCAGTGAAAAACCTGCTTTTAAAATGTCAGCAACTACTAAAATAGGTTTCTCTGAAGTATCTTGGAAACGGGACCATGGAACAGTCAAGGCAGGAGCTGCCGTAATGCTGCAGTCATTAACAAATTCACTAAGCTAACTTAATCTGTTGGCCCTTTCAAAAGCACAAAAAAAAAAACAAGGGGGGAAAGTTCAATTTTCATAAATGAATGGAAAGATGAAAACAGGTTTACTAGGTTTAGTTAAACCTGGTAAAGGCAGGGAATCCCTAACTACAGGCTAATGCCAGTTTCTTGGCTATTGTGCAGTACTTAGTTCCGCGAGGAAATACATAGTAACAGAGTTTATAAAGTCACTGTGTCCCTGCTGAGTAACATCAGTTGGCAGGAGGCTTAATTAGACAATCTCTGGAGGCCCATCAAGCCCAGTTTCCTCTGAGTCTCTGAACTATAATACAGGACTGCCAAGCCCAAGTATATAAAATGTGATGGCAAGCAGTTCTTTGACAAAGTTTATTCAATTCAGAAAGGCACAATCTGTGAGGTAACCATTATCTATTAGAATACATTTGGTCTAAAGGTTTTACATTGCTTTCCCTACCTCAAGACTCATTTTCTCCATTTCCTCCAGCTTCACATTTTCCTCGAATAATATTTCTTCCAACTTGTAATTTTCTCCTTCAAGACAAAAGCAAACTTAAGAGAGCTTATTATCTCAGAGATTGCCTCTACAGCAGTACCTTGGTCCTCACTTATCTTCTATAAATGTTCAGAAAATTTATAGAATGCTCTCATAATGGCACAATATCCTCTCTTAGAGAAGAAGCTCTTAAAAATGTGTACATGACGAGAAAGATGGACTGAATCTGAAAATGGACACAAGATATCCAAGGAACAGCTAGCCTTGGTAAATGGATGTGTTGAAATCAACACGTACTCCAAAGAGCTGAATGCGTATTTCAAAAGTCATATATTTCTTCAGCACGTAAAAACAAAAGCAAAATAAAAGCTACATCAATGCAAAGTTCTACATTCTTCTGTAATCAGATGAAAACAAGGCAATCGAGTCAGGAGGAGGGAGTTCAGACCCGATTCAAGGTATCTGCTGAGGACTGTGACTTGCGGCAGGGTTATGATTTGCTGGGCCAACTTCTGACTGTTTCTAATATCAATCAAATTATATTAAATGACCCAGTGACAAGCACCATGTGCCATGACAGCCTTCTCACTGATGGCCTTATTAATCTATTGTTCAAGCATAAGAAACGTTAGGTATAGGTTGTCTTCCTACCCATGAATTTTCTGCCCCTAGATTGAAAATTAAGCCTCTAGGGCCATAGAATATGATAGAAATAATTAGATTTTATTAAACACAGCCTCTTCATTTTGCATTAGAGAAGATACTTCTAAATAGGCTTCAAACATGAATGTATGCCAATATCCCAGGTTTGGTTTCTGACTCTAGGAATGTTTCCCCCCTGGTGCAACCCAGAGCCTGATAATGTAGCAATAACAGCCTGCATTAATAAGAAGGGGAAAGCTGACACAGTTAATTAACTTTATTAAAATTGCAGTTCAACTACAATCATGAAACACAGATAACTTCTTTCGCATCATGAGACAGCAGGTTCAATAATGTTCCCTATTTCAGTTCTTTTTCAATTTCATCAGCAACTGCAAGAAGTCAGAAGCTGTTTTAGTCCAAGCTCAGCAGCTGAAACATCTTTTACATTCATAGCCTACACTTCTTACCCAATACTAAAATGTGTTCTTATTACTTGATGTCTTTCTGACTGCATTTCATTGTACCAATTTACACTTACAAAGACAAGAGGAGGTTACTGGGCAGACCTATTGGCTTTTAAGGAAGACCTAAATGCTTACACTTGTCAGTTATCCTATTTTTTTGATACTTTTTACTTACCTGTGCCTGTATGAATGAAATATAACACTAAGGATATGAAACACTGCTGTAAGAATATCCACAATCTGGAGGGCTGATTTTCTGGGCACACCTCATGGGGATAAAAAACCTGGCATATTTTAAATTATTTCAAGGATGATAAAACATTTTATAACTTTGAATCATAGAATCAAAGGGGTTATTTGCTGAATGAGCAGAAGGCTTCAATTATTCAATTATAAGGAGGACCCAGGTAACTATAGACTGATCAGCCTCATCTCCATCCCATGAATGGTGATGGAACAATTTGTCCTAGATGCTGTCACTAGACACATCAGGGACAAGAGGGTCATTAGGGACAGTCACTATGGCTTCACCAAGGGGAAGTCATGCTTGACCAACCTGATAGCCTTTATGAGGACATAACCAGGTGGATGGATAATGGCGGAGCACTGGATGTGATCTATCCAAGGCATCTGACACAGTCTCACACAGCATCCTTGCAGCCAAGCTGAGGCAGTGTGGACTGGATGATTGGGTAGTGAGGTGGATTCTGAACTGGCTGCAGGATAGAAGACAGAGAGCAGTGGTTAATGGGACAGAGTCTAGTCAGAGGCCTGTATCTAGTGGGGTCCCCCAAGGATCAGTACTGGGACCAGTCCTCTTCAATCTATTCATTAATGACTTGGATGAGGGATTAGAGTGCACTGTCAGCAAGTTTGCTGGTGACACAAAGCTGGGTGGTGTCACCAACACCCCAGCAGACTGTGCTGCCATTCAGCAAGACATGGACAGGCTAGACAGCTGGGCAGAGAGAAATGTAATGAGGTAGAACAAGGGTAAGTGTAGAGTCTTGCATCTGGACAAGAACAACCCCAGGAACCAATATAGGGTAGGGACCGACCTGTTGAAGAGCAGCAGTGTAGGAGAAAGGGACCTGGGGGTCCTGGTGGACAGCAGGATGACTATGAGGCAGCAATGTGCTCTTGTGGCCAAGAAGGCCAACAGCATCCTGGGGTGCATCAGAAGGGGGATAGTTATCAAATCGAGGGAGATTCTTCTCCCCCTCTACTCTGCACAAGTGAGACTGCATCTGGAGTACTGTGTTCAGTTCTGGGCTCCTCAATTCCAGAAGGACACAGAGCTGNGAAGAAACTTCTTCACGGTGAGGGTAACAGAGCATTGGAATAGGCTGCCCAGGGGGTTTGTGGAGCCTCCTTCTCTGGAGACGTTCAAGACCCACCTGGTACTGTTCCTATGGAACTTGCTCTAGGTGATCCTGCTGTGGTGGGGGGATTGGACTAGATGATCTTTCGAGGTTTCTTTCAATCCCTAATGGTTCTATAATTCTATATTTTAAGCTTCACTTTTCAATGAACTATAATTTCTCTTTTCCAGATTAAAATCCAAAAAAGGTGATATGCCTGGACTTCTTAGAGCTTAAGACCACAGGAGTTTTCTGCAGAACAAAGTAGGGAAAGAAGTCCTTGCTTTTAGCTACGTATTCTATACCTGTGCATGCTGCAGAAAGATATAAAAACATACGGACAACGTCATGCCTAAGTGAAAGAAGAACATGGAAAAAGATACCTCAACATCTTTGGCAGCAGTCCCACAAATTGTCCTGAAAGAAGTCAGCAGAAATAAATAATGACATACCGCAGGAGTTATGAATGCCTTGGGGGAAACAGAAAAAATGTTGAAAATTTTCAGAACAAATGAGGCTATGGAGAACAGGGATTGCTAGGAGAAAGCTGCAATGAAGCTTTCGCACAGACTGTGTTCTCTCAGAACGAACGCTGAAATCATAGCTAGTGTTTAAAAATATTTTATGGATGTTCTCCTTCAGAATGCCTTCTGTTGTTAATATGAACTTCAAATGAGCCACAGATGAATACGAGTTGGAAGAGAAGCCATCCAGTTCAATCCTTTTCCCTGAGACAGATTCAACTACATTATGTCATTCCTGACATATTTGTCTTGCCTGTTCTTAATGACTGTGAATGAAGAAACTCAGCAATTTCCCAAAGCCAGCTCTCCCAGTGTTTCAGTCTTCAGCTTCTGCAGGTTTTCCCTACTGTCCAACCTGAAGCTTTCTCTCTGCTCTAGAAAGTCTTTCATCTCTTGTACCATCCAGCATGACACCAAAACCACAAGATGCCCTGTCTCTTACAGATTTGAAGACTTACCGTGTCCTTTCTTGTCTTTCCCTTCTCTAGACTAAGCAACTCCTTTTTCTCCTCATCTTTTCTCCACAGTTATCTTTCTGAGATATCTGATCACCCTTTGCTGGCCACTGGCCAATTGTGCACTTTGTTCTTGGAGAGCAATGCCCAAGTTTGGTATTAAGTGCTTCAGCTGTGGAGAGTAAGGGCTGCTTCACAGACCTACTGGGCTCCCTGCTTATCCAAACTGGTCAGATATTTTCCTTTTTTGTAGCAGCATGACATTGTTGACTTTATACTCAGGGAATAATTCACTAATTCCAGCTGATTTGCTAAAGAAACACTAACCAGTTGGTCACCATCCTCTGCTCATAAAGCAATTCCTGCTTTAGCATTGTGTCTTCCATTCATCATTTCAAACTTGAATTCTGGTTTGTTTTTTTTCAGATTATTTCTCTGATTTGTCAAGATGATTTTCAGCATCAACCCAGCCACTTAATGCTGACAGTTCACCCCCTCTTAATGACATCTTTAATTAGAGCATTTTATTTCATCATCCAAGTTCTTAATGGAAACAGTGATCACAACTGAACTTGGGTCCAACTCCTGCCAAGTCTCTACTTCAGAGCAGATCAAGAATCAGATGATGTCTTGATGCTTAAGGCTGATATTCTGCAGCCCCCCACTTCATGGTTAACTACGAGATAGGGAATACACATAATGGAGTGTTACTTACATTGCCCAGAATTCCCAGCAAGTCTCTGAGACCCTTCATAGATATTTACAAATAGGCAATACTTAATTAGATAATAGACACAATTCATTACATGTAAATGACACTTGGATTTTGGCTGCTGATGATACAATTGACTGCTGTTTGCTCTGGATATATGAATCCTAAATATTTCTTTTTATCCCAGTAAAAAAAAAATTAAAAAATTCTTTCCCCCAGGTCTTCATTTTTCAATGTCTTCCATCTCAGCATTACATCTGTCACGCAAAGCTCATTTTTAAGATTACTGCAGGACTTCCATGACTCATAAAGGTTCACTGCAAAAGGGGAGTTCAGATTCCTTGCTGATCTGTAATCCTGGCTGAGCATCAGTTTCTACAGAGATCTGTGCTCTTGTATAGGAAGAGCATTCCTGTGGCCCAAAGGGATACCAGAGCACATAACGACCTTATGTTAGATGATCAAGAGAAAACTGGGATCTTAGAAGAGGATGCAGTTGTCTGCTGCCTACAGAATGACCCCCTAGATTCCTTCTTTCCTTATCAGTCAGTCTTACACAGCTGCTTGAGAAGGTCCAGCACAGAGCCCCAAAGATGGTGAAGGGAGTGGAGCACCTCCCTGATGAGAAAAGGCTGAGGGAGCTGGATCTCTATTGCTTGGGAAAAAAAGGCGATTGAGGGATGACCTCATTAATGTTGATAAATTTGGAAAAGGGGAGTGTCAGGAGGAAGGAGCCAGGCTCTGCTCAGTGGCATCCAATGACAGGACAAGGGGCAACAGGTGTCAGCTGGAACACAGGAGGTTCCACATCAATATGAGAAGAAATTTCTTCATAATGAGGATGAAAGAGCCCTAGAATGGGCTGCCCAGGGAGGTTGTGGAGTCTCCTTCTCTGGAAACATTTAAAACCCATCTGGACCCGTTGCTATGTGACTGGATCTAGGTGATCCTGCTCTGGTAGGGGGATTGGACTGGATGATCTTTCAGGTACCCTTCCAATGCCTAACATTCTGTGATTTCTAAAATACTTTTTGCTAAATTAAGAATTGCTTCAGGAAATACAACTTCAGTGTGTAATACTCTCTGTACAATTGAGTCAACTGCCCCAACAAATATTCTTCTAAGCTTATAGCCTGTTTGTCTCAACAGCTCAAAGGAATATTCCTCCTTTTGGTCATAATCTTTAAAAATAAACTTTAAAAAACCCTACAGGAAACTGCCCACACACTGACTACACTGCAGTAATTCTTCGCTTCAAAAGGAGGTGACTCTTCATGACAATGTAATTTAACAAATTCTCCAAGAAATACCATAAGTGATCATGACAAATCAAACTCTCCACCTCACCTTGTACATGCACCCACAAAAAACTTCACACACAAATATGTTTTCTTAGTACATGACCTGTACTGCTCCATAAGTCAACATCCTCTTTAACACTACTACCATAACTCGTCTCGGCACCAGCTTAAGGCCAGCTTCCCTGAGCTATTCTGCTTCTTTAGTTTACTTAGGCAATTTCTAGGAGAAAGCAACAAAGAATACTGAACCACACAACACAACTGGTCTAGAGAACAAGTCATGCTCAGAAGGGAAAAAGCCAAGCACACCTACAGCCTTTCCACAATCTGTCAGCAGGTCACCAACCTCTTGAGCACATGCAGGCCACTGCCCTGGGATTTAGTCTCCAAAATAAGGATAAGTCTCCAAAACCCATCAATTACCAAATTTCAGTACAGCTATAGGAGCTCAGGCAGGAGGTCCCAGTAGAAGCACGAGGCAGAGCAAACTCTCACACCCAGGTTACTTCAGCAATCACTGCTGTGTAGCTGCAGTGCAAGGGCCAAGCTGCTTCCCCAAAACCACCTTTCTTACCTCCCTGCATTGGCTTCAGTGTGGCTACCCAGGAAAGCATGTTGCCTATGGCACTCAGCCCACTGGCTGATATTCTTTGCTATTCCTAAGAGTCAACTCAGCATCAACCCCTTACTCACACCAATAAATAAAGCTCTAAATAAAAAAAAGCTGTAGAAGTTAGTCTTATTATTAACCTAAAAGCCATAGTTTTTGGTGGAGGAGTGAGGGAACAGGTCATACATGCAGAAAGCAAGCCACCAAAGTAGGGCAAAGCCTCAAGCACAGAATGTCACAGTGGTCAGAAAATCTCCCTTGGCTGTTGTACTGTGATATGGCACAAAGGGAGAGAGAGCTGCTTCTACCTCTTCTTTTTCACATGTCAACCTCCTTACCCATGCTCATTCACTAGCATAGTGTAGCTACCAAAAGAAGTGGCTCTTTACTAGCACACTTAGAGGGACTGTCTGGAGACCTGCAAAGAATTTGGAGCCTCCAAACTTTGCCACTTTGCCACTTCTTTGAGCCAATTTGCCTGGAACTAACACACCTTTTGGAATTCAAAAAACAGTGGTACTTTTCCTGGATTAGAAGTTTCTGAGTCTTATAAGTTCTTATCACCAGCATTTATCTTCATACAGAGTTGATAACAGTATCCTGTATATCTCTCTAGTTAACACTCTACCTGAATCTATTAACCTTTCACCTTTCCCTTCTTCCTCAGTTCCTCCAGGCATTTCTTTCTCTACAATGCTTCTTCTCCCCCAAAGTAGAACACGAGAAAAAAAATGTTCTAAGGGTTTTAGCTCAGCAGACCAATAAAAAGCCAGTATAAGCAAATTTCTTTTTTCCTATAAGAGCTTCCAAAACCAAAGAGAGCAGATTTGCAGAACCATTTATTTCATCCTCAGGGTTACTCAGAACATGCCTACTATTAGTATATATTTATACACAAACACGTTGAAAGCAGAATTAAATAGTCCAGCTGAGTTGCCTTTATTCCCCACGTTACTTTTACTCTTTCTGATGTCTCCAAGAGCCAAAGTTCCCTGGAACCCAGAAATCCCATTTCTCCAGCTGCTGCATGAGTCATTATTGTGCAGCATGACATTCCCTTTGTAAAAGCACTGGTTCCCAAAACACTGTCCTCAGAAAGCTGGCTTGCCACGCACTGCTGGCACACATCCTTGCTCCCAACTGCTGCGTGACTTTATAGATGGCTGAGACACACTCAGAACTACCCTCATACATGCTGTAATCTGCTACTTTAGTTGCTGCAGGGCAGCTACGTTCTTGTGAATGAGTGAGTAGTGCCTCAAAATAACAGTTCTGTCACCATCCAGAGAAGGAAATAGGATCAAAAAACAAACCTAAAATCCATGTGGGGAGGTCCTGCTCTAGATAATATGTCAGCTCTCAATGCAAATCTCCCTGCCTTAGCAAATCCAGGAAATTAGACTGAGACTAGGAATTATCTCCAGCTCTTCCACATGGAGATGCAAGACACCACCAGGCCGGTGGCTTGTTTTATTGAAATGTGTTTCTTTTAACAGTGATATTAGCATTGGCTTGTTCCTGTTTATGTGGAAGAAGAGGGGCAAATAAACTAAGCAACTCTTCGCATCTTGTCCACACTTTGAGTTATACGGAAGCTGCCCCTACAGATCAAATGCATCTCCTCCTGCACCTAACCCTCCCCNCTTCACACATAAGAAGACCCTTAGGCTAGGTTATTTACTCAACAGACCACAATAAAACACCATTTACTGGAGTAAGCAAAGCACACGCTACCACCCTGCTGCTTTTACCCTTTCAGTGAGGCACCTATTTTGTGGCTTAAAAGTTTATATCCATCTCCAAAGCAGCAGCTGCATCACGATGAGAGTGATACCACAGCTCAGAAGATCCTGAGATACTCTGGGGAATCGTCTCATAAATCCCGTAAAACCCCTGGAGGAAACCTTACTAACCCAAAGTTCAACAAGATGCAACAAATGTTGAAGAAACACAATGCTTTCAGCTCCCTAACCCCGACTGATCTACGTCCCTTTCACAACACACAGCCCATCACTGCTAAGTCACAGCTCCAGACTGGACAACCATCCCACAGGTTAGTAAGGCAGTGAATGTGAGTGTCCTGTAGCCCTGTACAGGGGTAGCTGTCGGTGCTGAATCCTCACCAACTTGCCGAGCGGGACTTTCTGTTTTGTTATCGCAAACACGCTAGAAAGTCCCTTTGCTGCGGGTTTGGAGTGAGAGCAGCGCCAGGGAGTGAAGCAGAGACAGATGTGCCCGGCTAAGTTCTACCTGGGCTCTGTGGGCCACGGGGCAGTGGCGAGACAAGCGATGAAGCAGCATTGAACTTACTTTCCAGTGATAAATTGGCTTCGGGACGGAGTGCACATGGGCTGCACGTAATAGTTCTCCAGTTTAACTCCTTCGGCAGCCAGCTGGTCCAGGGTAGGCGTCTTGATCTCCGAGCCGTGGTACCCCACGTCTCGGAAGCCCTGGTCGTCAGCCAGAATGAAGATGATGTGAGGCTGCGGGCTCGAGGGGCTGGAGCCCGGGCCGCTCCCCGTGTCCCCGGGCCGCTGCCCGAGGCTGTCCCAGGCCAGGTAGCCGTAGGTGAGGAGGCTGAGGAGCGAGAGACCGCCCAGCACCGTCCCCGTCGCCACCATCTTCACCTTCCTCTCCCCCTTGCATAGGCGGCCAGTCCGGCTGCGCCCACCGCGGGCCATTCGCCTCGGCTGCAGAGCGGGCGGGACAGGAAATAAAATAACAGGAGTAAAAAAAAAAATGAACCCCAAAACCAATAATTTAAGAAAAAAATTCCACCCACCCCACAAACCGAAGGAATCTGTGTGAGGCGGGGGCTCAGGGCCGTCAGGGGTCCGGGCGAGGCGGGGCCCCGCTCATTGCAGCTGAGGGGAAGGCGNTTTCCCAGTCCCTCTGCAGCTCATCCCTCAGCAACTTCTGTCTTACTTTAGGTGGTCGTTTTGCTCCCCACCTCCTACCCAAATAGTGTTTCTGAAATCGCCACAAGCATCCGGAAGGGATGTCCTGGGGTTATTTTCAGCCACAAGCCGGTCGCTTAATCCCAAACCCGCCAGTTCTGGTCAATTGCAAACAGGAGGGCTGTGGCTTTGAACAAGGACCATTGCACTTGGACAAAAACTGGGGTAAGTTAAAGGTTTAATGTGCTGACCTGGAAGAACACAACCTCACTCCAGCAGAGCAAAAGGAAGCCATGTTCATGCGTGATCGGGCTAAACCGAGCTAAATGTGCAGGTCTGACCTGTCTAACGTGACTCAACTTCTTTTCACTGACTTTTGTCACACGTTAACTCTTTCAGAGTTGCTGGGATGGAATCCTATGGGTACCACAAGCCCTTGGAAGTTCCAGTTGGTCCCAGCTAATGGCCAGCAACACCTCTGTCCCTCTGTTCATAATTTACGATGGATTCTGATAACGAACTAGCTCTGCTCTGCTCAGGTATGAGTAACACTGCCTAGAATAGCCTTCTGAGGAGCCCAAGACTCGTTTTTGATGGAGAGAAAGCAACAGGAGCTTCTTTTCTTGTGGGGATGAAATCTCCTATCAGCTGGAGTAGCTGCTCTCAAGTTCCCAGCGGTGGTGTTACAGATTTACTGGTGCCTGTAGTCAGTGTTGTTTGCCAAGGAGCATCTTCCAATGGACACTTGGAAAAAGTTTCCATGCACTAAATGAATAGAGATGCAAGAAGCAGCTTCCTAACCAACATCCCCATTGCGTAGGTTGCATGTCAATTAATTACCTCCTTGTCTGGAATTTGCCTGCCTAGATGTCAGTACAAATGTAATTCAGTCTCCTGCCAGTGTCCTTGTTCTGGAGAGGAAAAAAAAGACTCTAATGCTGTCTTGAGGGAACTTTAATTTGGGTCAGTTCTAACTGATTTTATGCAGACTAACATGAACAGAAATGGCCCTGCTCTAGAATTGCTACTAAAAAGAGCTACTCAGAAATAACAAAGTGTTGTGCTTTGGTTCACTATTCTGTAGCAGTAAGAATATGGACATAAAGGTGGATTTATTGATTTTACCAGTAAATTATCACTGGGAAGTGATACTGATAAATTTACATCCACTCCACAAAAACCTCTGTAAACTCTACCTTGAGGTAGAACATCTTCCTCTGCAACTTTACAGCATGTTAACTCAGACTCTGTAGGACAAAAAAACCCCGCAAAACTCCAAAACCTTACACTGAAGAGACACTTACTTTTCCATATATTGAAGTGATGTTTCCCGTTAAAGAAACCTCTGTTCAGATTTCTTATTTGCACTTCCCTCCCATGTTTACAAGACCAAAAAAATGTCTGTAGAAACCCCAAACTATACATGGTAAAACACAAATTGGATTAGTAACGCTGTTTGGCTTCCTACTGCAAAATGGCCAACAACACACGCAGTCCTTTCAGTACAAGCTGTAGCATAGCAGCACCCTGCACGTGATATTAGAGCATCACACAAAACATCTGATGAAACTGATCAGATCTAGCAGTTGTGTATATCTGTCCTTAACTCATTTGTTTACCTCTGCAGAGAGCCCAGCTCTTCATAGACCCAACAGCAGATGAAGATGCTTGAAGGCAATCTTGGTCAGACCCATCTATAAGAATGACCTGACATGTAGAGGCCTGACAAAACATTCTGTTTTGTTCTTTTCTGCTCACTTTTGTAAAAATAAAAGGATGCAGCAAAACACTGACCTTTAAGCAAAGAGGCCTTGGAAGGCAATGTGCCATTAATATTCCACTTCAGAAAATATTTGTAGACAATGAGGAGTCATGAGCAGGGTTTATACAGCCCATCCGGGATGCTCAGAAAAAGTAACAGAAGAGCTGTGAAAGCCAGAGGAAGTGGTTTTTCTGGAGGGAAAAGAAACACGGAATTGTCATAGGTACTTAAACTTGAGTGCAGTGAATATATGAAGTTGAATATACAGTAATTAAAATGGAATCTATTACACCATCAGGAAATGATGTATTTTTAGTGCTTGTTATACGGCCTATATTGAGACCATAAAATTAACTCAATTAAACGTGAATGGAGGATGACTTTGTTTGAGGTTCATCTTCAGCCAAGGCAGAGGTGGTTGAACCTGCTCTTTTCTAGTTGTCTCACATCAGGCTGACATCTAACCTTTCTGAGCCCAAGACAGATCTACTTGCCATGTAAACAGAAGACTCAGAAGATAGCAGCTTTATAAAATTAAGCGAAAAATTCAAGGAGACTCTTCCTTCAGAGCTGATCACAGCAAAAGGAGCAAAAGTGGAGCCAGCAGTAGCACAGAGAATGAAGAATTAGTGTGGTTGAAGGATTATCTGTCCCAAGCCTGGGATATAAGAAGTGGCACAGGGAGTTATGACTCTGAGGAGTGTCTCCAAGCCACAACTGCATTCCTATCCCTTTCACGCTCCCATTGCCTTCACGCTTCCAAGCTGCAAGGACTGGGACAGGTTCAGGGAACAGGGAATCTAAAGTGGGATTTTAAAAAAAAAATTCACACTGTTTTAAAGCAAGATGCTCCTTGGAGGACACAGATAATGTTTGCAAAATTGGGTGGTAACGTATGTTGTACTTTCTTTCTCAGCCCTAGCTGTCCCTTTCTGCCAAATGATGAAGAAATGAGACACTCCTATATGTCAGGAGGATACAAGCATGGAAGATATAACCTCTCGTTCCTTCTGCATCATGAGAGGGACTGTTGCTCTGAGTTAAGACAAGGAGTAGTAACAATGGTTAATGAGATCTTAGGAAGACCGTGTAGGAAAAAATAGATTACATTATAAACGTTCTTCTAACAGTTGGTTCAGACTTGAAAGCTAATTCCTTCTAGCTGGAGACCATGTTTCTCCTACCTTCAGTCAATGCTGTCCATAACAAGAAAGGCTGCAACTAGGATGTGTGTTCCAGTGCTCTTTCTGCCTGCAGCCAGAAAACTTGATCTGACTAAAGAGCAGCTTTTGGAACTGTTATTTTTAGCTTAACAGTTACAACTGTAGTAAGAGCAAAGCAGGCGTTGGCCTACACACACAGACAATACTCTTCAAGTTTCCAAGAGCAGGAGCCGTAAGCAGGCATTTCCTCTGACCCGTGATAATTTTTGCACCCCTCTGTCCTCAGTAAACCTTCCACACATGCGAGAAGGGAAACAGCAGGGCTTCTCTGCCTTCTGCTTCCCAGGTGGACACTGTGCTCTTGCCAGGTCCTCACCACTGGAAACAGCGTTTTAGACACATGAATAAAAACCTGGTGAGTCCTGGGACTGATGTCATTCCTTTTGCCTTCATTGGTGGATCCTGGTAATTAATTTACAGATGAGTTACTTGTGAGTTATCAGATTCCACCCGTAGCTTACTCCTTGGTTTATGATGACATAACCAGAGCTTTGCTGTTAATTCTACATTTAATGCTGAGTTTCCTCAATTCCGTGTCATGTGTCATAGGCAAATGTCCAGATTCTGACCTCAGCTGCCTGCAAGGGTGAAAATGTTGAATCACTCAGCTGAGTCCAATAACGTCACCCTGGAAGTGTAGGACTTGACCTACATGTTACAGCCCATTAGACCCTATAAGGACTGAAACAACATGATTTTAGAGCTGATTGTTGCCTTCCTGAGGACCCTCCCTTTTCCCAGTTATGTAAAGTTTATGATCCCAAATGAAATACAACCAAGCCTTTGGATTTTTATAGTCCTACTGGAACAACTGCTTTTGAAAAGAGCAATGGGATAATGTGCTTCCTTGTGTGTTGCCTGAGGAAAAGGGCACATGTAGTAGTTCATGCCAGAGAAGGTCCTTACTGGACAAAGGGTCATCCTGTTCTCAGTAACATTATTGAATCATCAAATCATTGAATCATTTGGGTTGGAAAAGACCTTTAAGATCATCAAGTCTAACCATTAATCAACTGCACCAAGCCCATTGCTAAACCATATCCCTAAGCTCTACTATATAACTCCTCTCAAATATGAAGCAGCCATGCCACTATGTGGGACTTAGATTTACCTAGCTATTACTATGCAGGGGAGCTGCATTTGCAGCTCTAATGACAATATAGAATTTTTCTGCCCCAGGGAAGAGGACAAAGTCATTTACTTCGCATGAACAATGGAGCAGCTGCCTCACACATTTCTGAACCCCATCCCAGGTGAGCAGACCCCATTTGGTGGTCTATCACAGCTCTTCCCATGATTGGCCATGGATCCCATGGCCAACACTATCACCAATACAGAGGAGCCCTGAGGAAGCATCTTTGGATACTTCCTGAGTATCCAAACTTTGGATACTTCCTGAGTATCCAGCGCCCAGGCGCTCTCTGGTTTATCACTACTACAAGGATTGCTGGTGGGTTTGTGCTCTAACAATGCTGTTCTCACAAAGTCCACCCTTAACCTCAGGCACAAACACAGACACAAAATCTTCTCTGATTGATTTCTTTTAAGCTGGATGTTAGCGAGGAGAGAGTGTGGACTTGTTTCTGGCTTTGCTGCATTTCTGAAGAGCCAAATAATCTGAATGGGTTACCATGCTGTAACCATCAGCATGTCACTGCTCGGAAGCTTTGGCTCGTTATTGATAAAATCTCTCTGCCAGAGAGCAGCTATGATCTCCAACACGGTTTCCCTGCCACAAATACTACAACAGAAGGAACAGGCTCATTTGTTCCTATATCACAGGGTTTTTACATGCCAGGCCACCTGTCTTGTTTAAAACTTGTCTTAGTGCAGTTATAAAGGCCAGAGCAAGAAAAGCAGAGCAGAGCACAACCTTGCAGCACAGCATAAATGCACAGCATTTCAATAGGACTGATCTTTTCAGAGTAACTAAAGTCTGAGTGTGGAAGAGAAAGCTGTGCAAAGAAAAAAACCCCACTGTTCTAATTTATGAGGGATAACACCACAGCCTGCTGCCAGGGTTTTACCAACTGCAAGTTGGTCACAAAACAGGTTCTTTTCCCAGACTACAGTAAAGCTGAACATACTGATTGGTCTAAAGGGTTCAATTGTGGCAAAATATAATCCTGCGTGTTGCTCTTGGCCTCGCAGAGTATTTGACTTCAAGGTTATGGATGCACAGCTGCAACCAAGCTATCCCTTTCCAATGGTAGCTTTAAGGGGGAGGGATGCTTTGAACTTGGAATGGGGTAGGCTCCTCAGCAGGAAAAATGCTAATGAAGCACTTGTAAAGCTGGAGATGTTTTCCATAGTTGTTAAACACTAGAAATGGCATTTGGATGACTCATTGCTGTATCAGATACAAGCTCCAGTTCAGATCTTTGCACACTATCATGCCAGAGATTGCTTTGGCAGTTTGTTTTAGTTAGACCTGATAATGATTGGCAGTTAAGACTAATTTAAATGACTTTACAGAAGGACCCATAGTTCAACCAGCAGAGACTGACTAAAAAGGAGGTTACAGCATCAGCCTGGGCAAGATTGAGAGGTGGTCCATGCCAATCTCATGAAGTTCAACAAGACCAAGTGCAGAGTCCTAAATCTGGGTTGGGGCAATCCCAGACACAGATACAGGTTGGGTGGAGAATGGTTTGAGAGCAGCCTCAAGGAGAAGGGCTTGGGGGTGCTGGTTGATAAGAAACTCAACATGAGCCAGCAATGTATGCTTGCAGCCCAGGCGGCCAACTGTATCCTGGGCTGCATCAAAAGAAGTGTGGCCAGAAGGTTGAGGGAGGTGATCCTCCTCTTCTGCTCAGATTTCATGACTCCCCGCCTGGAGCACTGTGTCCAACTCTGGGTCTCCCAACACATGAAGGACATTGAACTGTTAAGAACAGGCTCAGAGGAGGCCACAACAATGATCAGAGGGATGGAGCACCTCTGTTACGAGGACAGGCTGCAAGAATTCGGGCTATACAGCCTAGAGAAGAGGAGGCTCTGGGGAGACCCTACAGCAGCTTCCAGTCCCCAGAAAGCAAGGGAGGGGCTTTTTACAATGGTTTGTTGNTGAAGTTCAACAAGACCAGGTGCAGAGTCCTAAATCGGGGTTGGGGCAATCCCAGACACAGATACAGGTTGGGTGGAGAATGGTTTGAGAGCAGCCTCAAGGAGAAGGGCTTGGGGGTGCTGGTTGATAAGAAACTCAACATGAGCCAGCAATGTATGCTTGCAGCCCAGGCGGCCAACTGTATCCTGGGCT
>VZRI01006316.1:197700-231672 GCA_013397515.1 Upupa epops
CATTTCAATAGGACTGATCTTTTCAGAGTAACTAAAGTCTGAGTGTGGAAGAGAAAGCTGTGCAAAGAAAAAAACCCCACTGTTCTAATTTATGAGGGATAACACCACAGCCTGCTGCCAGGGTTTTACCAACTGCAAGTTGGTCACAAAACAGGTTCTTTTCCCAGACTACAGTAAAGCTGAACATACTGATTGGTCTAAAGGGTTCAATTGTGGCAAAATATAATCCTGCGTGTTGCTCTTGGCCTCGCAGAGTATTTGACTTCAAGGTTATGGATGCACAGCTGCAACCAAGCTATCCCTTTCCAATGGTAGCTTTAAGGGGGAGGGATGCTTTGAACTTGGAATGGGGTAGGCTCCTCAGCAGGAAAAATGCTAATGAAGCACTTGTAAAGCTGGAGATGTTTTCCATAGTTGTTAAACACTAGAAATGGCATTTGGATGACTCATTGCTGTATCAGATACAAGCTCCAGTTCAGATCTTTGCACACTATCATGCCAGAGATTGCTTTGGCAGTTTGTTTTAGTTAGACCTGATAATGATTGGCAGTTAAGACTAATTTAAATGACTTTACAGAAGGACCCATAGTTCAACCAGCAGAGACTGACTAAAAAGGAGGTTACAGCATCAGCCTGGGCAAGATTGAGAGGTGGTCCATGCCAATCTCATGAAGTTCAACAAGACCAAGTGCAGAGTCCTAAATCTGGGTTGGGGCAATCCCAGACACAGATACAGGTTGGGTGGAGAATGGTTTGAGAGCAGCCTCAAGGAGAAGGGCTTGGGGGTGCTGGTTGATAAGAAACTCAACATGAGCCAGCAATGTATGCTTGCAGCCCAGGCGGCCAACTGTATCCTGGGCTGCATCAAAAGAAGTGTGGCCAGAAGGTTGAGGGAGGTGATCCTCCTCTTCTGCTCAGATTTCATGACTCCCCGCCTGGAGCACTGTGTCCAACTCTGGGTCTCCCAACACATGAAGGACATTGAACTGTTAAGAACAGGCTCAGAGGAGGCCACAACAATGATCAGAGGGATGGAGCACCTCTGTTACGAGGACAGGCTGCAAGAATTCGGGCTATACAGCCTAGAGAAGAGGAGGCTCTGGGGAGACCCTACAGCAGCTTCCAGTCCCCAGAAAGCAAGGGAGGGGCTTTTTACAATGGTTTGTTGTGATAGGATGAGGGGAAATGGCTTTAAGCTAGAAGAGGAGAGATTTAGATGAGATATTAGGAGGAAATTCTTTCCTGTGAGGGTGGTGAGACACTGGAACAGGTTGTCCAGAGAGGTTGTGGATGCTCCATCCCTGGAAGTGTTCAAGACCAGGTTGGATGGGGCTCTGAGCACCCAGATCTAGTGTGAGGTGTCTTTGCCCACAGCAGTGGGGTTGGAAGTAGACAATCTTATGGCCCCTTCCAACCCAAAACATTCTATCATTCTATGAATTCTATAATATTCTATTATGACAAGCACACACAAATATACCTTTCTATAGTTACTGCCCTGTAGGCAGCTGGAGGGCAACAGGGAAGATCTGACACAGATATAGAATCACAGAATCATCTAGATTGGTAAAGACCTTTAACCAGTAAGCCAGCTGTCCCAAACCCACTGCTAAGCCATGTCCTCATGTCTATCACACTCTTCAGGCTTTGTTTCCATAATCTGATCTTACTCTTCAGGCATTCATAGAATCATAGAAGGGCTAGGGTTGGAAGGGACCTGAAATATCTAGTTTCTATGCAGGGACACCCCTACTAGATCAGGTTACTCAGGGCCCCATCCAACCTGGCCTTGAACACTTTTGGAGATCCAGCCAATAATGGTTTCACCCTTTCAGGTATGTTTAAAAGTGGCTGCACGCATTCTGACACAACCCACATATACTTTGATATTTATAATTTTGTCCTGCCCCAAAATATTTGAGCAGTTGCTGGCCCCTTAGAAATCTCCAAAATTTTCAAGCTATGCAACTGTTGGAATTCCTGGTAAAGAAGATGTTGATTCAGAGCCTCAAAACACATCTCTAACAAAGATTTGAGTACAATAATACTGTATCACATAGAAGCCACAGCACAGCACAAATTGTCCAGTATTGACATTTTATTTGGTGGAAACTTGAAAAATCATACCTGAACTGAAACACATGCTGTCAGAAAAACCTTTGAGTGTCACTAAGGCAGAGGTGGGTCATTAGCAGATGGTCAAGATCTAGCATGCGGCAAAGCTCCTGGCATCTCTGGTAGTGAAAAAAGAATGTGGAAAATGTCATTTTAAAAATCCAGTTGGAATGATCAGAGTGGTGCCAGCCCTTAGTTTGTCCTATGTAGGCTGTTTAGAACACAGGAGCTGTGTTCTAAACCAGCTGTGCTTGTTTGCATTGAATTCCTTGATTTTGGCTAATACTGGAAAATACACAGATTCACAAAAAATCCTTAGCAGCAGAGTGAAGCTGTATTTATATTCATGTGATGCTAAGAGAATACACCACCTACCAGCAGTACCTGCATGGAATTTAAACTATGCCATCTTCAAAAGCTTAAAGCAGTAATAACTCTTCTTTTCTTTAGACTTGCACTCTCACACCTATTATTCTTCACACCAGTCTGAAATCCCCTGCCTTCATGAGATGTTGGAAGGGACCTTGAAAAACTATCTAGTTCACTCTTCCCCTGTCAGAGCAAGTTCTTTTGCTTACAGGGTTGGATTTTTGGTGTGGCAAGTTGTGCAACACCTGACTGACTCTTTGCAAAGCTCTAAAATGTTATGAGTCAATTTGACATTAGAAATACTTGCATTTTTTTCAAAATCAATGCAGTTTCTTCTGTACTGATGACTAGACATGGACAGGCAAGTGTCTTCTGAAAAATAGTATTTTATCTCCATGGAAGACTAAACAGAAAGTCTGCTCAAAAAGCATGGCACAACACTTACTGGGCTCTTGCTCCCAGGGTTTATTACTCAGGCAAAAAATACTGGATTGAGTGCTTTCTGGGACCATTGCTGTTATTTCTCTGTTTGCTGAGTTCAGCATCAACCCATCGACAGCATGACTATGAATGTAGGGAGGAACGTCAATAAAAATGACAGAGCCATCACAGGTTTGACAAGAAAATGCTCTTTGATTGCTTATATCCTTTCTTCCTTTTTTGACTTTTTCAGTTAAAAAGAACAAGAAAAATACAACACCACTGCCTCCCCACTTCCCTCAAACATCCAGTCTTTTGCTCCTGCCAAACAAATTCTCCAAACCTACCCGGACACTTGACTCCTTCAGCTTGGACTAGGCCACTTGGTTCAGGTGGTTTCTGGTTAAGAATTATTAACTGCTAGAATGTCAGCACTGTAGAGAAGTGTTAGGTAATAGATCATAAATGTCATCAGTGTGGTTCAGTAATTGGAGCTGTTCACAAACCAAATGATAGGACTGAACTCAAAAGCAGAACTAACTGTTCAAACCAGAAAAATACTAACTCTGCTCCCTCTGTGGGCACTGGAGTCAGCAGTGAAGCCCAGTGTGGTGTATTCCTTGCCTGCCTACAGCCAGTAACAAGTGCCTCTTGTCCTTCATTTTTGTGTTACAAGAAATGGGCATTTCTTGTGTTACAAGTTGTGTCACAACCCAAAATTATACAGTATTAAACATCCTATTTTTGACCTTACCACCACCTTCATTTGGCTGGTGAGCAATATTTCCACTACGGGCTGGATTGCTCTGCATCCCTTTTACTCGATGTTGTATTCTTCACCCATTCATAAACTCTCTGCTTACACACATAACCTAAACACACATTAAGAGACAGAACAGGATGAAGAGAAATTAAAATCCCACTAGGCTTTTAAAGAGAAGTAGGCAATAAATATCTTTTTGATATTTAAATAAAATATCACTTGATGAAAGTTTGGTAAATCATCTCAGGATGTGCAAACACCATTACATCTCCCAAGAAATCATATTTATTATTAATACAGAAATGTGTTTTCTGTCAGAGAGCAGCAGGTAGAGGGATAACTAATTTGGCTGAAAAGAAGTGTTGCTTAGGAACCAAAAGGTAAAGGAAAAGAAAAATGTGTTCATCAGATTACCCTGCCAAAGATGGCTGGTAGTACCACATCACCCAGAAATGCAAAGCCTGTGGGCAGCAGCCTGTGCTGAACACTAGGACAATAAAAAATTGCTGATTACATTCAATTAATAATTCAAAAGCATGGAATGTGACCTCTTGGATTCTACAGCAGGCAGTAAGTCCCATCCTGAAAGCTGCAAAGAGTGTATTATGCAAATCAGAGCCTCAGGGCATGATTACAGTGTAAGCAATAGCAACGAGCTGAGAGTTTGCAGGTAAAGGGCTGTATCACTTCCTCAGAAAGTTAAACAGGATTTCAGCTGAGCCTGGCTGATGGCTTCAGAGTTTATGAATACAGACCATCCTCTACTTGCCCCAAACTGAAAGCCTAATAAATTAAGAATGTTCTGAGAACCCTATATAGTGTTCTGCTTTGGTAATAGCCCACATATCACTACTTGGATTAAATAATTACAAACCCCAGCATCATCCCAGGCTCATGAATGAAGCCCCACTGATTTTCTCTTGCAAACTGCATCTCTGGATTCCTGTCGGTCATGTTTAACAACTCGCATCATGCTGTCTCCTCAATTACACACGAGTCTTTTGAATCATCTCCACAAGTGAGCAAAGACTGGAGAAAGGGCAAACTCGGCTTCTGTTTCAGGAGATCACTGAAAGCAAGTTCCCCTTTAAAAACAAACTAGAGATTCCTCAGCATGGTCTGTTGTCTTGGCCTCTGACCTCAGCACAGCCCAGTTTTTATCTAATATCAGTAATTTCTCAGTCCTTCCCCATCTTTCCAAGCCAGCAGAGCTGTACAAGCCTCATTAATACATCAGACAGACACAATCCCACAATAAAACCAAGTTGCTCTCCCAGGTGGGTTGGCATTTCCTCCACCACAGATATGGAGTAATTGGAACAAAACCCTCACATCTCCTTGCTTTCCATTTGGGATGAATTACCCACACAGATACTGCATTGCCAGCCCTGTACAGTTGACTGTATCATTAAGCTGAGCTCCACTGGGACAAATCTTTTCATGCACTGAACAGTGATATTTTTACGCTGCATAACGAGTTTTGTGGTGTTGCATGTTACATAAGGAAGCACATATCTACCCCTGGGCAGAAAAAGGGGTACGTTCAAAGCACACATCCTTCAGAGTCTCTGTGGGTTCCTATAGTCCCAATAGAGCAGTGTTTCCTTTTCTTCCAGAAGCACTCACAAGATCCTATGGGCAGCTCCTTTTTCTCTGCATTTTCCTTAGAATACCTGTGTTTGTGCCACAGGCTGTAGATCCGTTGAAATTTGGAGCAAACACCCTTGAGTGTGCAGATGCCAGCATATTTTTATAAAAAATCCTTTATTTTGCTGTTTGCAACACAGACACACTGCTGCACAGTGCCTACAGATATAAGGAATGGATTTGGACTCAGGAGTTGGCTGGTTAGTTCAGTCTAGAAGAGGTCTGTGGAAATGGTTCTCTCTCTGGTGAGCTATGGGTGAAGCCCTTGGAATGACCTAGTCCACCTTAGCTTATGATTCTGCATTTGTTCAGTCACCACAGCTGAAAGGGAATTTCACTGCTTTTGTTCTCTTCCTTTCCCAGTGAATGGCCTTAAAAATGCTGTGAAATAAAAATCGTCACCACATGCAACAGAGGAAAAAGAAGAGGAGAAAGCCCTGAAAAAAAGTCACTTCCTCAACAGACAGCAGTTTTGGTATCAACCTACTAAAATCTGGAGTCATTTGATCTACTAGTTACTTTTTTTCCCGGGGAATTGACTTCACACATATTTGGCAAAATCTGCTATTAAATAACTCGGTAGGCCGGTGATTACATATATATCTATTTTTTAAAAAGTGTATGTATGGATAAACAAAATGGTTGTTTTGAGATATATATATATATATCATATATATATATATTGATTTTTGATTCCACAGGTTCTTTATTCTGTAGCTGTTTATTCGACAGGTTCTTTCATCCACACTGTAGGATGAATTCCTACTATCACAGAACCTCGGAAGTTTGGATGCAGTAACAGCAAGAATAATCTGAACTTCTACTACTACAACTTACTGAGATACCAGCTCTCATTCTATCAACTACTGAAAATCCTTTCTAATATTGTCTCAACAGTAAGGAATATAAAGTTATTCATAGACATTCATAAAATTGCCAAGGCTTTATGGGTCAAGCAGCTCGTTTTCATAGAATTTAAAAATAAAGTTTAATAATAATATTATGATTTTACTGGTGGAAAAACTAGCTAGAAATTAAATCTAGTCCTTGAAATTCTCTTTGGATGCTTAAACTCATCTACAGAACCCAGTCTGTCTATAACAAGCCACACGAGTTGAGTTGCTCTCTGAAGAGCCAAGAGGCCTGTGTTAGGTTAATATACATAGCAATGGGACCTGAAAATGTAAGGGCCTCTTATATTAAATGCCTGGAGCCCAAACCCTAGATGGTCTCTTCCAGAACAGCCTTTACTTGCAACCAACTCCTGTTCTCTGTCATCTACTTTGAACTTTCCTGATGCAGATATTAATTGTCATTTTTTGGTTAAACCAGACTAATCTCTTAGAGCAGGCCTCATAAATATCAGTTCTTCTGTTCTGTTCTTAGATGGCTCATTTCAAATACACCACACAAATATCCCTTTCTTGCAGGACCTAATTCCATGGATACAGTAATTGAGACGTGCTTGGTGGCATGAAACAGGCAACTTGGTTCCTTTCCATATTTGATGACTAATACAGTGGAGGTATTAACTCTCAGACAGTGATCCAGGTCTACAGGTTTCAGTATACCCCATAATATTAAAAAAAAGAGACCCTTGGGTAACATTTGGGGGGGAGGGGGAGGGAGTGAAAAGATGTAAGAGTACAAAGCTGGGGCTATCTCATAGTAGCAAGTAATACACTGTCAGTGGAGTCTTTTGTATCACTTCACATAGAGTTGCTGAAGGTTTGCATTGCTGCCATGATTTCCACAGCATGAGTTTCTACAGGATTTCCTCTTCACCTGTTGGCTGCTATGGACTGAGGAACCACAGATTTCCAACACATCACACACACATGACACACAAAAAAATGCAGTCTGAGCTAGCTGCAGCTGGGAATGGTAAAGCAGATTAAACTCCCCATGAGGTCACTTGCAGCCCAAGTTAAAATGGCCTTAATTTGATTTAGATTGCTCCAAGACTGACTAGATGCACACCCTCCTTTGAAAAACACCCTAGTGCAACTCTCTCAGTATTGTTCTAGCACAGAGCCTATCTGCTTTTTTTCTTTGTAGTCAGTTAGCATCATTCAATAGATGAAGCTGACTTGGTGGTTTGGACTAGTTTAGTGAGAAAACAATTACAGGGTTGGTTTTATTTTAATTAGAAGTTACTGGACCCAAAACATATATTGCCACAAATTCTCTTTGAGTCATTTCTGTAGCTCGTAAGGAGCCATTAGTCACAAATTAGGCTATTGGAACCCTGCAATTTGCCTAACACAATTAAGAAATGTGAACACAGAAGTGTAAGTCTGTACACTGAAGGGCAGTAGCTAAGGACAGCAACATCCAATAAGCCTTCACTGGGTAGAGTGGCACTGGTAGTTTCTTGGTTAATACAATCCACCCTTTGTAAATGACTGCTTGACACATTGTGCTCCAAGCAATCTGCCCTCTTTTTGGTGTTATTTCTCTGATTTTCTTCTCAGGAAGAAAATGTTGCTAAGCACAGATGGAGATTGCTGAGGTATCGATGTATGTTAGTATATGCATAGATATTGCTGTTTCTATGGTAATTGAGCACCAGTTTCTGGCTGCAAAGCTGAAATTCACTAAAAACCCAGTGCTAACACACACACAAGCACTTGCTGATTGCTTTTGGAACCAATCCAGTATGATTTAATTTCCAACAGCAAATGTCCTAAGCATGTACCGTTCCCTAAACACTGCGAGCACTATGTACAACACTTCAGAGGCTTGACTACACCCTGGGAAGTTGTTTATGCCAGGATGGAAGGACGTCAGCCAAAAGGTAAAACTGAGTGGGGGGAAACTCCACCTATATTCCCGCTTTTCTACACTGATATTCCTGCTTGTAAAGACAGTGAAATAAAACAACAATGCAGATAAACAGCTGTTTGCAAAACAAGCAATTTGGAGTAAAACAATAGGTAGACCAAGAGAACTTTGACTGCAGAGCACCACAGTTAACAACAGTCCTGTGTTTTTTAAAGCTCTATTTAGGATGGCAAAACCCCTACAGTTACAGACAGAAGAGGTGTCTAATATATTTGCTAGTATATTTTTTGCTATGATGCTAATACACATATTTTGCATTGCCTGTGTAATGTGAAATGGTGGGTTCTTCTAGAATTTCAACTGCATTATAGAATCATAGAACAGTTTTGGCTGGCAGAGACCTTCAAGATCATCAAGTCCAACCTTTTCCTAGCCCTATCATCACTGCTAAACCCTGTTCCCCAACACAACATCTACCCTTCCCACCATCACCTCCAGGGATGGTGACTCAACCCCCTCCCTGGGCAGGCTTTCCAGTGCCTGACAACCCTTTCAGGAAAGAAAGTTCTCCTGACATTCAGCCTGAATCTTCCCTGGCCCAGCTTAAGGCCATTTTCCCTCATCCTATCACTGGCCTCTAGGATGTTTTAAGATAAATCCTAAGTTTTCCTTACACTATGAGTGGAAGAAAAGCTCCACAAGAGGATATGAGAACAGGTAAGTTTGATGCTGCTCTTTATTGACCTGAAGCAATTTGATTTCTGGTTTTGCATTTCTCAAGCAGTATCAGCAGTATTTTATGTCCATCCTGTGCACTACAGGGTTTGTGACCGAGGCAGATCTATTACCTCATATGACAAATTAATTATTTGGGAACTACTGCAGTGAGTAATGTGAGCAGGATCTGCTTTGTTGCTTCAGCACATTCATGAGCTGGTAAATGGATGAGTCTAATTCTGTGAAGGCAAACCCTTTCATAATCATCGTTAACATCAACTGCAAATGCCACACATGCAAACCTGTAGAAACTCTTAGTGACATGGAAGAAACTCTTCACAGCTTTTATGTAATATAATACACAACTGCAGCCTCTTCAGTTGTGCACAAGCAAGGCAGAACCTGATGCTCATCAGGTTCATGTAATTCAGTAATGCCCGATGAGTGTAACCTTGGGGTAAGTCTGTCAGTGTAATGGGGATTTTCACAACAGCCGAGTGCTGCCTCCAGGCATTTGGAACGAGCTTCTCTGTGCTGGCTTCTAACAGGACCTGGAAGTGTGACAGAATGAAAGGTGGGTAGTGCTGAGTCTCCTTTACCATGTGCTACTGTGACCCCGATCCTGCAAAAGCAGGAACAGTCCCACAGGTTGTATGCAGCAAGTAAAACACAGGCATGATTTCTGGCAGAAGCGGAAACAATGTCTCCTTAGGGTTACTGCAGAATTGCTGGTGGGTTACAAACAGGTTGGGTCCTTCCTTGGACGTTTTACAATACGGAGGGCTACAGGGGGTCTGTATTTGAATCACACAAATTAACACCAGCCACAGTGCCCTCAATAAGCAATAACAATCTCTCGGAATAAAAGGTTTAATAAAAAGGAAAGCAAATAACAGAAGATCCAACTAGTAGCAATTAAAACAGATCAGGTTGCACTTTCCTCTACTTCTCTACAGATGCAAAGGTGGACAACACAGACAGAAGCAAACACTGGGCAGTCACTGGCTTTGTTCTTAATTATCTTTTCTAATAGCCCTAAATCATTTCAGCATGATGGCTCTGCTTTTCCAAACACAATCATGGGCTTGGAGCCCATATTTGGCAGAGGTGAGAAGGAAAGGAATGTAACAAAAGTGCAAAGGGAGCAGTTTACTTAATAAAGCAGTCATGTCTCTCCCTCTTTCTTTTCTCCTTTTATGGTTTCTGACAACTGTACTGGGGTTTAGGGTTTGATTACGAGCTCTGGTGCAGAGCCATCAGATATGACAACATTACAAGCTGCTGTGTGTCACCAGGTGAACCATTTTGTTCAAGCAGATAATGTTAAAAAGACCCCAAATGTGGAAGAAATTGTGTTTCCTAGTTTTACAGTATTTTAAGAAAAAATTAATGATGGCAGGTAATTAATAGCATCAGGTAAGAAGAAAGAACAAAGTTGGCACATACTCTGATGCTGAAATGTGATACTGGCTGAACTGGGGTGCAAACCAAAGCAAGGCAGAGCTTCTCTAGTAGGAGATTATATCCACGAAATAAAGAATAACTTGAGATCTTGACAAGAGTGTGGAAAATACGTGGCTAATGAGAGAAAAGAGCCATGAGAATGTCCAGAAAGTATTAAGGCAAAGATGAAAGAAAAGAGCTTAATGACTGCACAAGGAGGAAAAGCAGATCAATTCTAAAGGAGAGGAAGTTCTCAGTCAATACAGCTCAATTTCTGGAAACAATGAAAGCCTTTCAGTTTGCCAAATGAATTAGTAAATGAATGTGGAATTGCAGAGGCCTCCAGAGAGAAATCAGTGGGGTCCTGGCTGGTAGTGCCCTTTGTTAAAATCTGTTTGGGGATTCTGCTGGAAACACGTGGAATTGATTTCTGCTATTAAGGGTAAGGAAAAGAACATGGAATATACTGAACACAGAGACATCAGGCATCACCTCAACTGTGTCCTGCTTTTCACCTATATTCAATATGCTGTGTGCGACCCAGTGGGTTACACTAAGCCTCACAAACTTGCAGTCACCTACAACAATGAGGGGTCACCAACCTAGAGGAGGTTTCTTGAAGACAATTGTCTTATTAGTTTTTATTAATTAGAGTTGCTGTTGTACTCTGCAACAACCATAGGGCTATTCTGGATCTGCAATGTATGTCATGAGCAATGCTTTCTGAACCCTCTCTTTCTATCAGGACCAGGTTCGATGGGGCTTTGAGAAACCTGGTCCTGTGAGAGGTGCTCTTGCCCATGGCAGGGAGACTGGAACTAGATGACCCTGAAGATCCCTTCCAACTCTAACCTTTCTCTTATTTAGCTTGGGAAAAGGGTTCTTGGGTCCTTAGGAACGAACTGCCCATTGAAAAAACTCACCAGTGATCACATCTGGGTTTTATTGAGAGAGGGGAAAAAAAGAAAGAATAAGCACCCAGTCGATTCTGTCAGTTGCATGTTGTACCTTTAAAATGACAACGGGCCTCACACTAAAGTTTCAGACCATGTATCAGGAAGGAGACCAAAGTAATGGGTGGAAAGGAAGTCTCAGAACAGAAACGATGAGATCTCCAGAAACTGGAAGGTTCATTGGGCACCATCCAGAAACAGGAACTCCATCGTTCAAGGGCTGTTTGTGGGGTCAGCCCTCCTGACATAATTTCTTCCCAGGCTTCACATTTCCTTCTTACTGGCTTCACTATGCACAGGCCCTTGTATGTAACAACTCAATCACCTCTCTGCTTCCATATAACATTAGCAACCTCTGTTTCTCTCTGGGAGATAAATCCCAAATCTCCCCTTGCTTCTGGCAGCTCCTTGTTCACTGTGGTCCTATTCTCAGTTTTGTGTTTGCCCAAAAGTAAGGATGAGTAAAAGAAGGATCTTCTGTTTCTGTACTGATTAACCTGGTGTGCAGAAAACCACGAGAACTGTGTCTTTGATAATAGCAGCACATTTAGTTTCCCCATAAACAATGAGGAAGCTATGGCTTTTACTTGGTGATGTCTGAATGGCAGGAAGAGAAACTACTGAGGAAACATGGTGGCATTTTTTATTAGAACTAAGAATTGACAGCAAAGAGAATAAAAGGGCAGATGGATGTAATGTTTTAGGATAATCTTTTAAGCAACAAATGCAGAGAATTACAAGAATTTTAGTAATTTTTATGCTCTGAGCAAAGAAAAACAATGAATATAGAAATTCTATTAAAAAATAAATCAAAGATCCTTTTGTTTTTTAAATTAACAAAGTAGGACTTTGTTATTTAAGTTCATCCATGCGAATGGTGGAGTCCCCATCCCCAGAAGTGTTGAAGGACAGACTGGCTGTGGCACATAGTGCTTTGGTCTGGCCAATGTAGTGAGTGATGTTAGGTCCTGGGTTGGGCTGGATGAGCTCAGAGAGCTTTTCCAGCCTCAATAATTCTGTGATTCTGTGAAGGCTGTTGCAGACAGGAGGAATTCTGCTGGGATCTCTAAATTTTGCTGTGGTCCAAACCAGCTCCAGTGCAGTTCTACTACAAGATGATACTGTCCAACATCACCTGCCCATAAGTCTGACCTGGACACATTTGTCTGTTTTCTTTCTGAGTTGCTTTTGATCACATCTCACTGAAAACTGTGAATTATTTCAGCTTCTCTTACAGCCGACCTGCCCCAGCCTAAAGTCTTTGGAAAAAATAAATGCTTTATCATCTTTCTAGTACCTATCAGTATTGGTCCATCAAGATGTCCCCCTGTACTGGGCACTGGTGAGGCCTCACCTTGAGGTCTGGGGTCAGTTTTGGGCCCCTTGCTTCAAGAAAGAGATAGAAGGGCTGGAGCAGTCCAGAGGAGCAGTGGGGCTGGGGAAGAGACTATAGGGAAAGCCTGATGAAGAGAGGCTGAGGGAGCTGGGGTTGTTCAGCTTGGAGAAGAGGAGACTCAGGAGGGACCTTCTCCCTCTCTACAACTACCTGAAGAGAGGTTGTAGTCAGGTAAGGGTCAGGCTCTTCTCTCAGGCAACTGGCACCAGGATGAGAAGGCAGGGCATGAAGCTGCACCATGAGAGGGTTAGGTTGGATGTTAGGAAGCCCTTCCTCATGGAAAGGGTGATCAGACACCGGATTTGACTGCCCAGGACAGTGGTGGAGTCTCCATCCCTGGAGTTATTGAAGAGCAGCCCAGCTGTGGCCCTTAATGCCCTGGTCTGGCTGATGTGATGATGTTAGGTCATGCACTGGGCTGCGTGAGCTCAGAGGTCTTTTCCAGCTTAAAAATTAACAATAATAAAATGAAGCAGTAAACTCAGAGTTAAAAACCCATTACTACACTGAGCCAGGAACTGAGATAAAATAGAAAACAGTGGTTTCATTGTGGATTTTTTTTAAAAGAAGAGTGATAGAAGGTGGTGTAAAACCTCCCCTGGCAGGCATCTTAGAGCACAGTCCCACTCACAGAGCAAACCAGTGTATGTAGCCCCAGGCTGCATTTTCATGTTCTAAAGGGTTTGGCAACAATTCCCAGCTTTCCTCCTGGCACTTGCTCTTGACTTCACATTCCGGGGCACCTTGCCTGTGACAGTTCGAGGGGCTGCAGTGAGAATTGTCTCACAGAAGTTCTGAAAGAAAGAAAATTCAGATTTGGAAGTGGCATCAGCCCACGTTTATTCCAAAAAGAGCCTGCAGACAAATTAGATTATGCTGGCACAAATAGGAGTAAGTGAGCTACAGTGCCAAAGTGCCATTGCCGCCAGGCTCTGGGTAGTGTGAAAGCAGGGCCCCAACTAAAATGAATGAGAGTGTGTAAATTCAGCTGTCAACCACTGAAATGGCTACACCTCTTTGCTCAGACAGCACCACCATTTAATTAAGTGTTGATGTGTTTTGGGTAGAAGCCCCTCAGCAGTGTTGCTTCTGAATAAACCATTTTAGCTTGAAAATGGGGATGGGAGCAGAGGCCTCTCCCAGAGTAGAGAGGTATTTTGGAACTGGATTTGCATTCCTCTTATCATTGTTTTCATAGTAGTTGCCTTTAAACTCAAAGGGGAAAAAAGTTAGATCACATATTCTATTCTTATACCTCATTAGAGTGATCACAAAATCAGTGGAAAAACTGTTGCCAAATCTCCCAGGACTGTGGACCATTAACTAGTTTTGCCTCTGCTCTCCAGGTTTACAGAAAGCCAAATGTGCCTTGGTCTTTGCTTGCTACATATAAGCTGGTCCCCAGCTGGCAGAGGGAGAACAGAGAAGGGCTGCTACAGCACGTGTTCCTTTTTCCAGTCCAAATTGTGTTTTACATTTCTGTGGGCCTCAGGAGCAGGTTAAAACATCAGTGTGAACAAATCAAAACACAGATTTACAGCTGCATCATTAAGTGTTTCTTCCTCTAAAAATGGAGAACCCTCCTCCCTTTTCTCCTTCTTGTGATGTATCATAGAATCTTGCTGGTATCAAATGGGGTCCAAATGAACATATGGCAGTTGGATTTCTTCTGCATGAGGTCATTCTGGAGTGAGGGCTTTTTCTCCCTCTAACAGACATTTACATGGCTGTCCTCAGAGTTTGGCTCTAACAATCCAGATAAAATTATCACTTTGCCAGTCCTTAGTGTCATCTCAGTCCTCTTTTTTAGGTCAGCACTGGAAGGATAAACCTGTCACTGCAAAAGAGCTGACAGATTCCTTGGATTTGAGCCCAAATGCTGGGCTCAAATTTTTTGTTGATTTGAATGCTGTCAATGTCATTGGGGCTTTGGGGGTATTTTCTGGAGTAATTTTTTTGAGAGTGTAAAATGACTTCCACATCACAGTCATTCTGACTTTTGAGCTAATTCATCCAACAAGTTTTGGATAGAATAAAGGCAATAGGGCAGGAATTTGGCATAAAGATGAAATTACTCCCCCGACAGTAAAACCAGAGAGTGTCCACATAAGTTTCTCAGCCAGATAGCACATGAGCCTTGCTTTGGGTAGGCAGCTCTCAAAGAAGCAAGTACGTTGGTCTGTTTCAACTACGTGAATGGGTGAGAAAATGGCACATTAACACCAATGGTAACAGGTGTGTGCTTTGCGATGCATCTCTAGCTGTGCCACAAGTACCAGGCATTGCATATAGGGAGCAAAGAATCAAAAGAAGCAGGGCCATGTGCCAGAGCTAACTACATAGACTGGATTAGAACTCGAACTGGCAAGCAAAAAAAGACTCTCAGTAAAAAAGAAGCTATTTGAATTAAGAAAACATTAAAATGATAGTAGACCAATCCACTGATGACGTGGCTTGAATGATTTCTTTGAAGACGTCTGTAAATGGAAGTGAATGGTCAATGGTGATGAAGAAACCCCAAATGTTTACCTTGGTTTTTATTAATTAAAATAATCAAGTACTGAGCAATAAAAGTCATTATTACTTAATGGGTTTCAGCTCATGAAAGCTTTGGAATTGCACATCAGCTCACATTTGTGGGCTAAAGGCACTCCACAAGGATGAAGCCGAGAGATTGCACTCTGAGTGGCGAACATTAGCTGTGAATTCAAAGAATTCATTTACCTCTCTCATCACTCTAGCTTGCTGACCTGCCCCACCAGTGCTGTGAGCCCCAGTTGGTGTTTGTTAGAAAGACTAAGATTTACGGCTGACAGGCACTACTAAAAATATTGTTGTTCCCATAGCAACAGAGCGTGTGGTACCACAGTGCAGCTCTGTGCAGGATATTGCCAAAAGATCAGAGATGGGAACCTTGTACTTCAACTGCTACAGCAGAGCTAGAGCAAAGGACCCACAAAAGCCTCTGTTGTTTATAACCACCTCTTACTCTGCTTTGTACCTTTGTGAAAATCTCTTCAGTCTTCCAGTGTGAAATTCCAAAGGCAAACTTTCCACAACCAATAATAACAGCAACGATACCTAATCATAGAATATAGAATCATTTAGGTTGGAAAGCCCACTATCAGGCCCACCACTAAACCCTGTTTGCTAACACCACATCTGTGCAGCTTTTAAACACATCCAGAGATGGTGACTCAGCCCCCTCCCTGGTCACCCTGTTCCAAGGCCTGGTGATCCTTTCAGTGAAAAATCTTTCCTCATATCCAATTGAAACTTTCTCTGGTGCAGCTTCAGGCCATTCCCTCTTGTTCTGTCACCAGGCGCTTGTGAGAAGAGAACAGCATTAGCCTCTCTATAACCTCTTTTCAGGTAGTTGTAGAGAGCCCTAAGGTCTCAGCCTCCTCTTTTCAAGGCTAAACAGCCCCAGTTCCCTCAGCTGCTCCTTGCAGGACCTGCGCTCCAGACCTTTCACCAGTCTAGTTGCCCTTTTCTGAACCCACTCCACCTCAATGTCTTTCTTGTACTGAGGTGTCCAGAACTGCTCCCAGTACTCAAGGCCTGACCAGTGCCAAATATAGGTGCCAGTCACCTCCCTGGTCCTGCTGGTCACGTTATTTCTAATACAGGCAAGGATGCTGTTGGCCTTCCTGGCCACCTGGGCACACTGCAGGCTCATGTTCAGCCACTGTTAATCAACAACCCCAGCCCCTTTTCTGCAGAGCAGCTTTCAAGCCATTCTTACTCTGAGAGGCTGCCCTCATTTCAATAATGATATCACTGTGTTTGCTTGAGGTAAAAGATTTCATAATCTTACCCCATAGGTAGGCTTAAAAATTCATTACCAGCCTTCTAAATAAATGTTGAGCATCAGAATGGCTGAACACTCTGCTCTGTAACCTTTAGGATTGTAGAGTGGGATTTAGTGGTAATTACAATGAGAAAGACCATTACTGCAATCAAAACATTATCATTCGACAGCCTGATTGGATATCAGGCCTAACTTTCAACCCCACTCTGGAAATAAAAACTTGAAATAATCTAGGACATCTATCATCTTGGCCTTCGTGAGAGCTGTGCTTGCTCAGTATCTCTGTCTGCCTCAAATAAACACAGTCATGGATAGATTACTTCTAAGCTGGAAGAGAATTTAAGGAAGCTGGCTTCCAGTCCTTTGCTCCAAATTACCCAATTTCCGTCTCTAAAATTGTTCAGCCTACCAAGGCTTCAGATAAAAACAGAGGTAAAATACAACGGAATGAGGACATTTCTTGAGAGTTTATTTTTATTGGTAAAACAGGAGAGCATATGCATGAAAGTGCATCCAGAGTTTGTTCTTTGTGAAGAACAACTACCTGCAAAAAGAGATTCAGTTCATGTGAGTGTTAGTCTGGCTGGAGCTGAGGAACTATGGGCCAAGAAAAAACATTCAGTAAACTCCTTCGATGAGTAGCAAACTGGCATCTCACACTAATGTAATTAAATCAGCTTCAAACACTCATTTAGTTGACAAAGTGTTTGAAGTACAGTAGACAAGAGATTGCCAGGGAGGAGGTGTGAGAAACCAGGGAGAAAGAAACATAAACTGTCAGGACTAAAAATAGCAGGAGCATTGTACTGTAAAAAAAAAAGCCATAGTTTTCAATGAAGAAGTGAAGCTTTATCAGTTAACAGCTGGTATTTCTGACAGCATGAGAATCCTATGGAGACAGTGGTATGGAGAGTTGTCAATCTTAGTGGTTCCCTGTGAAGAATCTAATTATTTTGGCTATTTTGTCAGGTCAGACTTTCTGGAATTCCATGTGCAAAGTTCAGGGCCATCAAGTGAGTGGCAGGTTAAAATCAGGGTATTCTCAAAACCATCTAATTATATACATGTTCTGGTCTTGCAAAATACGCTATTAGTTATACATGTACCAGAGTTTTCAGTCATTTACATCCTCCAGAGCACTTGCTTATGTGATTTCAATGGGATGTAAGCACATACTTAAAGTTAAGCCCATGTAAGTCCTTTGGTTGGGAAGGGATAAACTTGAGCATATGCTTATTGAATTGCTACTCCACTCCCCAGGTGTTTTGCCTGCTCTGCTGGGTTAATCTCATGAGGTTTTTCCTTCATCTACAAGTGATTCAGAGTTTATCTGTATCAAAGACCTCTGCACCTAAGTGGATATATCAACATCAGGGATAGAAAAGGAGAGTAAAATAATAGATGTGATGTTTTAAGAGCTTTTTCAAACTTGACATCCCCAGCTGAGGAAATCCAATATAGAATATATCTATATATATATAAATATAGATAATATAGATAATATAGATAATATAGATAATATAGATAATATAGATAATATAGATATAGATTGTTCGGTTTTTTCCTCTAATTCTATAAACAATAATTATCAATGATCACATTTCTTCCTCTTTTATTTCCTTCCACATTACTCACCACTTAGTTTTCTGTCTGAGAAGAAAGAAGACCTCCCTCAACATCGGACTTCAATTGATTTTTGGATCTCAAGGCCAGCATCTTGAGTCACATCCTTCTTGCCCTTCACATCTTACTGAATCCGGTGAAGGAATTACTGGGTAAAACCTGGCTGTAGATTAGGCTACAATGAAAGCTCTTGACTGTAGAAAAAAAGAGGCCAGTTGAATTACTCCTGTTCCAGTTCTCTGTAGCAATTAACTGTCAAAGCTGGAACTTGCATTGTTCCAACACAAAGAATCCTGAACAGTTTTATTTAAAAATAGCACAGGAATAGAAGCAAATTAGAAATGAATGCACATTATTCGTGTAAATATACTATCTAAAGGAAAGAAAGCAGGTTTTAGCTTGTTGTAGGAGGATCAACATGATAAAAGTCAAAACCAGAAGAGCGAAGTAGTTCAGAAAAATACTGAGCATCTACATTTAAGCAATTGCAGCAATCTCAGAGTTAAAGCCACTCAGCATCTCTGAAAATTGTTTTTGTAGGGGTATAAAGATTGTTCTACAGATAGTCTGACAGGTCTTCTAAGGATTTAAGAAACAAAAAAGCAATAAAATACAATGTAGAAGTATATCTTTATTACAAGAAACATCTCCCATGAAAAGGTTGATTTTAGCAGTTTCCAGCCTAGATGGAATTTTTATAGCTGAATTTGAAGCTCTTCACAAATAGGGGTTTATATAATGGAAAGGCTGAAACAACCCTTGCGTTTTCCTCCCTTGCTCGAGAAATTACAGATGGTTTTCAAGTAAAATTGAGGTAAAGATTACAATGATCAGCAGCTCTTGAGATGCACCCTGAAGAAAAAGTTTTTGAGTGGCAAATAAGATGAGATAAGAAAGCAGGAATCAGAAGAGCACTTCAAACAGCATCATAGGAAACAGCAAGAAAGAATTTTGGTTTTCCTTGGGGCAGAACTTCTTTGAACAGGCACTGTGAAGGAAATTGAACTCAAAACCAGGCAAGATAACCCTGAAAAAAAGTAGAAAGAGATGATGGTCATGCCAGAGAAAGGAAATGTCCTCTTTCAATCTTCTTTCACATAGGATGTTGTAGGATATCAACCTGAAATCAATTCCTGGGAAATTCTGCAACACAACCATTACTCTTGGCATTTCAGCAAACATCTCCAGGCTTCCCTGCAGCTGCTTGCAAAAGTTGGACCACAGCAACACTTCAGCAGCTGTAGTCTGTGTTTACAGACCTCTTTTTCTTAGGAAACAGTATGACAAATTGTTTGGAGTTGTGTTTTTTTTTAAATAATAAAAATTCAAACACAACACACTAGTGCTGTCTTGAACTTTTCTAAGCATTCCCTTATGTTCTCAGCTGTCTGATGTTCCTTGAGGAAAAGCCTGGTTTGTTTCTCTTGTGAATGAGAAACTGCCCCAGATTCAGGTGGCCTTGGGAGGAAAAGGTTCATGAATCCACAAGACAACTGAGACAGAACTGGAATCAAAGAAGTCATGGAAAAGTGTTTTGTGCAGTGTTGTCAGTCTGAATGTTTGAGTCCTACAGGCTAGGATGTGTCTAGTAAGGCACAGTGAGCAGGGAGAGATTTGTATATAATCTTGTCTTCATTCTAATGAGTTTTGGGTCAGTATTTATTCATATTCTATTTTTAATAAATCTTTGGGGCTTTGGACTGTACAACTCTTTGTCTCCTTTTAGGAAGTTCACTACAGCAGAGAGTCCAGGATGTTCCATTGCTAAGTTCTGTCTGAATTTGGGTGCTCAGAGTCACAGTCCAGTGGCTTGGAGTGACAACAAGAATAAAAAGAATTCCACACAAACAGAGAGACCTGCATTGTTACCTTATTCCCTTGTCAGAGTTTGATTAACAACAAGCCAGATCGTCCCTGAGTCTCTCTCTTCTCTTAATGATTGGGATGTGACATCCCACAATCCAGAATGCTGTCAGTATTCAGAAAGGCAACGGGGTGACTAAATGGAAATGTTTAGTTTGGAAATGCAGGACATGAGTTAAGCAAATAAACAAATCCCTAGCCCATAACATTTAAAGTGGTGCCAGAATAATCCCAGACAAATACTGTAGTAATTCGGGCTCTGGAATGGTATGTGCAAGTGTTCACAAATGTTCTTACCCTTAACGCAAGGTTACTGTAAGCACTGTAGAATTTATATGAGAGTTAATTCTGTAAAGCACTAACAGTGTGAACCAGTCACACAGATAAACTAGAATGCTCTAAAAAGCTTCCTGGGCAAAGCACTGCCTCAAAGCCCAAACCTCCTCTTGCAACATTCCCCCATCTCCTTACTAGCTGCAAAATAATTTAAGAACAAACCCCAAACAGTTTAAAACCTGTGTTTTTAAGATTAGGACATTCTTAGAAAGAACATTTGCATTTTGCAAATGCAGTAGGGGCCATGTGGGAAAGGCACTGTGAGAGACTGCTGCACCTCATTCCAAGTAAAAAAGTGCTCACGCTGGTACAAGGTGAAATAAAACACAATCCAAAATCTCAGGGAAAAAACAATAAACATGTTTTTCTCAGATTCAAAGGTTGCATTGCCTTTTACTTCTCCTTTTTAAAACAGTTTTTCTACTCTGTGCTTGTTCAGCCTGGTCGTGTCTGGAAGCAAAGTACTGCCTTTTGCCAAAAAAACCCCCTGTTGTCACGGGATTTCCAGTTCATTTTAGCAGGTGCAAAAGATAGTTGACTGCCTGTGAATATCCGCCTGTGAATATCTCCAGTTAGAGAGAAAACACTAAGCCTTTAGAGATTCCCCCTGTGCAAGTCAGACTAGGAGCCTAAAGCTATTGCTTTCCTTCATGGAAAAGGCAGGGTTACCTTTGAGTTGGGCAGAACCCAGAAGAGTTTTCTGCATAGGTTTGTTAGGTTTGTTTCTTGCCTTTTTTATTTCCTGAGCTCCCTTTCTGTCATTAAAATTAGCAAATAATAGAAATCCATGTTAATAATCAAATTCATTTGTTCTTGCTATTTATTTGAGGTTCCTAAGAAACTCAGACTCAGATACCCCTCTGTAGTGACGTTGTGGTAGTGCAGTGTTGTATGGGTCCTTACCTGGATCCCTGTGTCCCCCACACAGGCCACGAATAATATTGTGGATCAGAGTCCCTGTCTTCACTTTAACTTTTAGACAAAGCGTCAGACACAAAGGGAGGTGTTAACATACCCAAGGATGGATCTACAAGCAATGAAACAGCTGACTCCATTTGGGGAAGGAAGGCACCAACACATTTTAATTCACTGCCCCCCAGACATCAGAGAAAAACCTCACATAAGGTTTAGACAGTTGTGGTTTCTGATCGATGACATTAGTGGCAACCCAGGTAGGATGCCCGGGGATCCATATAAGGATCCCCACACCACACACAACACTACACTACAACTACGACCACTACAACAGATTTAAGACTTCATAAGCAATCAGTGTGTTCATGGTTACAGCAGTAGAAAATGCTGCTCCACCTGTGCCACTGATACAAACCTGACACTTCCTTTAAAATGCACATGGATAAATAATGTCCCTGATAACAAAGAATTATTGTTAGTGCTAGCAATAGTAGTGTTATTATTGTTATTGTTATTAATATTAGGGTGCCACACATTTTTATGGCTGTCAACTCTAAAGTAACACTCTTTCAAGTACTCCTTTCAGTGTAGGTAAAATCTTGTGATAGATCTGATTCTGGAGGGTGCAGGACAAAGCACAAATGTTCTGCCTCTTGACATTCTAAGCACCAAGGTTACACAGGGAATGAAAACTGAGGAGGTAGCAGGCACTCCCAGTGAATCAGGACTACAGTCAAGCAAATCAATATGAAGGCCCATGTTGGTTATTACTTCCATTTCATTCTATGAATAAAGACTTTTAGCCTCCAGGGATGGCAGCTACTGAAGTGCCAAACAAACATGACTGCTTGGAATAGCTCAGATGGAATTATATCACAGGGCAGACGGGATGATTTCACAACACTGGTCAGAGCAAGAATTAGCTCGTAAGCATCATAAATGTGTGAAAAGCAATGGAAAGGTAAACTGCAGAGCTGAGGGAACCGTTGAAAGGAGTCCTGAAAGTGGCTCACACTTTGCCAGTTTCAAAAATCTCTTAGGGTTCTACAGCTTTGATTCCTCTCCCCTCAAAAAAATCACCAAATCTGAGTGGGGTCACCAATTTCTATCAGATCATCAGCATCTGAGGGAGCTGGGGTTTAGCCAGGAGAAGAGGAGACTTATCCCTCTCTACAACTGCCTGGATGGAAGCTGTAGACAGGTGGGGGTTGGGCTCTTCTCCCAGGCAACTAGTGCTGCTCAGTAAAAGAGCATCTCATTTGAAGATGTAAATTCCTAAAGAAAACCCAGAAAGGTACCACAATCCACCTGACACATGGTTTTGTGCCCCGAAGTTGTTTCTCCAGCGAAAGGAGACATAAATGCTGCTGTAATTATTGGTTGTGAGCTGGAGCATATTGTCAGCCCCGTGAAATCATTTGAAAATGGCCGTCAACATGAAACACCCCTCCCCTTTGTGGCATCAGTTGGGTGTAGGTTGTTCTATTCAGACTTCAGCTTTGCCTCTGTGCATCCAGCAGTGTTTTTGTTAAAAGACAGAAGGAGAGGAAGAAAGCCAAATGGTTGTAACTTCTTTGGGATGCACCATTTGTCTGGGTGGTAAGAAGCTGAGGGCTGCTCCTGTTTCAAAAAGAAAAAAGAGGAAGGGAGGATGCAGTCAGGTGGGGATCTGACTCCTATCCCACACAACCAGTGACAGGACATGAGTGCAGGGCCTGAGGCTGGCAAAGGAGGGTTAGGTTGGATGTTAGGAAGCCCTTCCTCAAGGAAAGAGTGGTCAGACAATTGTCTGAAGTGTTTAGAAGTTCCACTCGAAGAGATTTAGGGAAAGTCTCTGAAATGGCTGAGGCAGTCTGAATTTCTGCCACCATCTGTGGTGGCTTTCACATTGCTGCATTGTCCCACCTTTTCCTTGGCTAGTTCTCCACTGTTCAGATTTGATGACCATGACAGTACATAGCAAAGACTAAGGGAGTGAGGGTAGGACCTGAGGCAGTGGATTGTGAACTGGTTGAAGGAAAAAGAAGGCAGAGTTGTGGTCAATTGCACAGAGTCTAGCTGGAGGCCCTACTGGAGTCCTTCAGGGGTCACTGCTGGAACCAGTTCTGTTCAATATATTCATTGACTACCTGGATTAGGGAACAGAGTGCTCTGTGAGAAAGTTTGCTGATGACACAAACTGGGAGAAGTAGCCGACACACCAGCAGGCTGGGCTGCCATCCAATGAGTTCTGGACAGGCTGGGGCCGGTCAGTGCAGAGTCTTGCACCTAGGAATAACAACCCTGGGTACCAGTACAGGTTGGGGACTGACCTGCTGGAGAGCAGCCCAGGGGAACGGGACCCGGGGATACTGAAAGGATGACTGTGAGCCAGTAAAGTGCCCTTGTGGCCAAGAAGGCCAATGGCATCCTGGAGTGGATTAGAAGGGGGTGGTTAATAGGTCTAGAGGTCACCACTCTGCCCTGGTGAGACTGCATCTGGAATATTGTGTCCAGTTCTGACCCCTTAGTTCCAGAACTTTCAAGCAGGACAAAGCCACAAGGATGATGAAGGAAGTGGAGCATTTCCCTGATGAGGGAAGTCTGAGGGAGCTGGGTCGCTTTAGCTTGGAGAAGAGGAAAATGAGGGGTGACTTCACCTATGTTTATAAACACATAAAGGGTGAGTGTCAGAAGGAAGGAGCCTGGCTCTGCTTAGTAGTATCCAATCACAGGACGGGGAGCAGCGGGTACCAGCTGGAGGACAGGAGGTTCCACATAAACACTCGAAAAAACTTTTTTCTTGTGAGGGTGACAGAGCCCTGGAACAGGCTGCCCAGAGAGGTGCAGTCTCCTGCTCAGGAGACATCCAAACCCATCTGTATGCATTCCTTTGTGACCTGCCATAGGTAATCCTGCTTTGACAGGATTTGGCTGTATTTTTTGAGGTCACTTCCAACCCCTAACTGTCTGTGATTCTGTGGGGCCATTTCCCTTTCAGCAGCTAGGAAGGGTGAGATGAGCTCACAACCCACCCACAGCGTTTCTGCCTTACTTGAAATAATTCTGAGGAGTGCCTTCACACTTCTGAGAACACTGACCCAAAGCCTCAGTGCTTTCCCTATTTCCTGATGTTTAATCTACCTCTTTATGCATTACTTAGAGTCTTTATTTTTGCCTGGTCTACACAAAGCAGTGTGCTGCACTTAGTGCTGTACTTTAATAATTCCAATGGTAACGAGATCACTCTAAATATTTTGGAAACTGCAATAAATACAGATCTGATACCTCACTACAGCAACTGTTTGCTTTAGTAATCCTGTTGTAATACTGGCACCTACAAGCAAAGACTGTTTCCTCATCAAGTATCTGGATGACCTGAGTGAAACCTTGATGTGGCTTCTTCAGAAGTTTTTGAAATATCTAGTAATGAACCACAAGGCATCCTGCTTCTGCAGACAGGTATTTACAGCTCTTTGTTCATGTTGTAATCGCATTCTGGTCCTGGTGCACCAGTAAAGAATTTGTTCCACATTCTTATTGAGTCATTGGAGCACAAGATGTATCATCAGGTCTGTGGAAAGGGTAAAACTAAAGCTGATGCTTAATCTCTGTTAAAACCGAGTGGCTTGCTGCTATGTCAGATGCAAAAAGTCCAATTACTTTCATATTTAGAAAGAAACACTTAACCTTTAATTAACATAGTGCGTTGTCACCACATGGAAAATCCGCAGGCACTTTGATTCGTGCAGCAGCAAGAATGGGATGTGCCTCAAGTAATGGATTTAGAATTAGGGAGAGCAAGCAAGCCAGAGCTTAATGGCTGGGGTATTTCTGAAATGTTCACAGTGGTGAGACAGTCAAGAGAACACAACCCACATTTTTCACAACTTGTTAAGCCTTTGACTTTGTCTTAGCAAATTCGTTTTGTCTGGATTTGGAGCAGTTGGGCTTAACCACTGGTTGGTTTTCAGAAGAGTAAACAATATGCTGGATTCCAAACCAACAGCAGGAACACAGGGGAATGGGTTTGGCTCAAGTACTTAGTTTGTGAGGTAGAAGCAATTTGCTGCAATGTCAAAGTGGCACAGTTTGCATCAGAAAATGTGATAACCTTCATGGTTTTCCTGCTCTGTCAAGTTCAAAGTCAAACCATCAGATCTGTATGGCCACATTTGTTTTACCAGCTACAGACCCAGGAGTACAGTAGCATCCTAGGTAGAAATACCACAGATTAGCAAATATGCCATTTGCTTGAATCATCTCTGCCAAATAATGATAGTTCTTGTCCTGTTACCCAGCCCGAGACTCTTCTGCATCCTTTTGAAAGATTTTGAAACCCAAACATAATAATACATTAAAAACATATTTAGCGTATATTAGTATTTTCTTTCAAATAATACCTGTTACCACTCACTTTTAAGTATTTAATCAAACAGAAATAAACTGTTTGTGCCTACCTGTTGCCCCTTAATACCTGTTGGAGATTTATTTTAATTAGAAGTTATAGGTTTTGAAAAGACCTTGCTGACAGCAATGAGTAATTTCTGGTTTTACTGTAATAAACACTGATGAAATCTTTCTCCAGTGCAGGAAAAGAAGTCATGAGAGAGGTGAAAAGGTTTTGTGAGACCCTGTGAAGCCAGGGACTTTAAAAGAGAATGGCCAGGGTTTATAAACCTTTCTTAACTTTAGATGGCAGCTATCAGGAGAAATTTTCAGAGGCAGAAAATGGTCTTGAATGCTCTTCCATCAGGTCTGATAGAGCCTTGAAGAGGTCTTGCAGGGTAAAAGGTACAGAGAAAGACACCCTAGGAATGAGTCAGTCCTGGAAATTTCTGTATCACAAATGCAGTGTAAGAACACTACGATGAAATCTAACCTGTCTACATGTCTGTTAGAACAAGCTGGATATTTGTCTTATTTTTAAATGAAAGTATGCAGCTGGTGAAAGCAGAATCAGAAGAGTTAAGGGTGCAAGAGACCTGTTGAGAGCAGAGCCAGCAGACTCAGCCAGTCTGGAATACATGTTTACTGAGGAAAAAAACCCCAAACACTGAGAGACAGTGAGTAACTGGGAGTATTCTATAACAAAACTGCACAGGGGAAAAGAATTATGAACTAAACCTTCAATTTCAATAGAATCACTCAGAGCATTCAGCACGGACATGGATGTTTCACCTCATCTCCTGAAATGGCAGAGTTACACCTATAAATGGAAATGGAAATGGATGCTGGGCTATGTACACAGGGGCCTGGCAAGCAGAGGGAGAGCTCTTGGGTACAGCTGCTGGGGCAGTTGGTGTCTCCACAACAGCACCAAGGAAATGCGCAAACCAGTGTCAGGAAGTCGGTCGTTGCAGCTGACCACAACCGGCTGAGGAAAAAAAAATCCAAATACATCCAATCTGAATGATCACCAGATTTATTTTCTAAGCTTCTGATTTTTTTTTTTGAGGAGTCTTGAAAGCATGGACAGTGTAATCCCATTTTTAGATATAGATAACGAAAAGCCTAGCTTAGGTCTAGGCAACACAGCAAACTCACAGAAACATTATGGTCCTCCAGAGTTTTTTACTGGCAGTACCATGAAAGTGTGGGACTGCTATTTGAAGCTGTTGTATCTTCTTGGATAGTACAAATGACACACAGAATCAGGTATTTTATGTTATGGGCTGTTTAGCTCATTTCTGAAACCTACCAGAAAAGTTTTTGTTCTATAGTGACTTCACTAACTTACAGGAAATGGATTTCAAATCTATGTTCTCATTACTAAACTCTAAATGCAGAATACCAGACAAAAAAAGGTTCTTTATTTTTTTTTCATTAATTAACTCTGCACATACCTGCAGGCTATCTGCTAATTAATTCAGGCTGTGTCCTATACTACCCACTTCTTCCAAATCTTAAGTCTACTTGCAGTTTATTGAACGTGTTCCCTGCAGAAACAATTTGAATATAGTGTTCTGATGTATGACACTCACAGAAGGTGGATCTGAACGCCAGTCTAAGGACCCCAGCTCATAGACTCGGGTCTGCCAGCAAAAAACCATTACTTGATTATTTTTTGGTGGACATAACCATATTGTGTCTGAGGGGTTTTAGCAACTCATGGATGCAAAGCCCAACATATGGAGCTGTTATGCTGTAGAAGCTGAGCAGAATCGATCAGTTTAACTTGTGTGTTTCCTGTAGTAAAGCTTAAAGTTTGGGTTTAAAAAGTTGAAAGTGTCTGCTCCCTCCCCTCTTCTCTCCCTTCTCCTTCCCTTGTGGCTGCTGTCTTGTTTTTCCTTCTTCTTTGCTTCTTCTTTGCTCTTACCTCCATCGTGATGTCTTTTCAGAGCTGCATCACTGCAACTGAGAGAGAATGTTATCACTGCTGAGAATGTTACTGCTCCTCAAATTGAAGAAATTCTATGGTGAGTGCAAAGATTTGCCTGGATCTGGAGACACTGTGAGAATTCTGAATCTTGGAGATTTGTGAGGTTCCAGACTGAAATCAGACGATTGCTGTGATTTCAGAGAGAAGCAAGAACTGTCTATAACAAAGAAGGTTTGGACACTTCATCCAAGTTCAGTGCAGGAGCAGTGTGATGAAACTCCACATGGCTGTGCCTGCATCTTGTGTGGGGTTTTTCTTTGTGTGGAGGAATGAATTAAAATGTCTTGGTGCCTTTCTTCCCCTAATGGAATCAGTTGTTTCACTGCCTGCAGATCCATCAGTGGGTTTATAAACCCTCCTTTTGTGCCTAATGCCTTAGACAGGAGCTCTTGGTTGAAATACAGTTGTGGTCTCTGATTCATTACATTAATGCGAACCCAAGTGGGACATGTAGGGATCCAGATAAGGACCCACACTACAACACACACTACCACTACAGTAGCTCCTCACAGACTGTGTGTGCAACAAAAGTGAAATATGATGTCAAGGAAAAATGTGCTGCTAGCTATGAGGTAAAATTACTTCAAAAATTTGACAGAATACTTTAAAGAAGTAAATGTACAACAATCTCTCATTCTGTAGAAATTATAATGACTGATGGACTTTGTTGCCAGATAAGTAGCTTTGGATCTGGCTACATTCAATCATATTTTACACACACAGTTCCAGCTTGTCAAAGCTCCGGATCTCACCATGGTACTCTCCTGTCTCAACCAGTATTTTCCATTCTGCCTTTCTGTGTCACTGCCTGATTTTATCAGCAATGACTCAGCGTTTACTTCCAGATCATCACAGAGATGGTCACTTTGCCTAGGGGCTGTCTCTTCTCCATAACCTACATTTTGCACTTAACCAGTTACATCAGTCCTAGTTAAGTTGGAAGCTCTTCCTTGTTGTTGGATTTGTTTATTGGGACCAGGTTTCATTAACATTTCCGTAAGGCAAGAGCACGAATCCACAGACTTAAAGGCTGCCAAACCCATAAAATACAGTGAAGCAAATAAGCCTTAAGGAATAGAATACAGTGCCTAGAAAGGTACCACTGGGTTCTGGCACCCAGCTGGAATTCATTGACAGAATCCTGCTCTATAAAGCCACTTACAATGCAGTACTGGTGCCACTGGGTGAGAGCTCATTATCTGGGAGATAATGGGACCGTTTTGCAAGGAGAGTGTGGGGCCACTTGGTATGTTTCAAAGACTGCTTCATTTGAGAACTGTCAGGTCTAATTGCTTCCACTCCTTACCTTATCCAACTGTGAAAAAAATTAGTAAGTGTGCTAGGAAGAACAACGGGCTAAATAAATAATAGATCCAAGTTAACTTTCACACTTTTTATCCAGTATATGTGTTTAATAATTACAACAGACACCTGCTAAGAGAAACTTTCTCATTAAAAGCTAGTGCTAAAAGCAAGGCTTGAGTGAACAGAGTAAACAATATGCCTGACTGTTGTCAGCCACTGTGTGCAATACTGTGTCTTTGTAGGGTTGAGACAAGTGGAGGGCAAAAGCAAAGTCTTTGTAGTACTGTAAATATTTGCATTGCACCAAAGAATCCTCAGCATCTCAGGCAGAGCTTCATAAACCATGAAGATGGAAAAGTCCTACCTTCTACCCGATCAGGTTCGACAGAAGATGACCAAATAATTTACAGATTAAGAAAAGAAAGATTAAGGATGATTTTGGTCATCCTTGAAATATAACAGTCTCTGTAAATCACGAAGGAGGTAGATAAATACATCTATTGTAATAGATAGGATTCAACCCTCATGTCCTCTGTGTCAGTGACCAAGTTACATAGTACAGAATCACAGGCTTAGCCGGAGAGTTAGCAAATAGGCAGAAAATAAAGAAGCTCTTACCTTCCCCTGCTCTCCTCGTATCAGGATATGCTGTCACTGCTTTGGTAAGTACTAAGAGGTCAGGAAAGCACGTATCAATTGATCCATATGGATCTGTACTTGGTTCATGCTGAGTGTGTCTCTCCTTACAAGTAATTAGTGATAGAACAAGTGCGAATGGCCTCAAGTTGCACCAGGGGAAGTTTAGATTGGACATAAGGAAAAAAATTATTCATGGAAAAGGTCATCAGGCCTTGGAACAGGCTGCCCAGGGAGGGGCTGAACCACCATCCCTGGACGTGTTTAAAAGTCATGTAGATCTGAAGCTTAGGGACATGGATTAGTGATGGCCTTGGGACAGCTGAGTTAATGGTTGGACTCAATGATCTTAAAGATCTTTTCCAACATAAACAATTCTGTAATTCTCTTTTTCACACATCAACTGGCAGAAATCCTGCGCTACTAAACAGGCACTGGCTAGATAAGGCTTTTCGTTTAGTGGTTCCAGACTATAGAATCTCTGTCTCTCTAATTCCACCTTGCTGTCAAGCAAGAGTCTGTGGATGCTGTCTGGTATATTCTGGCAAAGCACAGAGACAGAGTCAGATCCAGACTATTATGGAAGGTGAATTCTGTCTGGCAACCTCCCTGGGTGAGCAGTTTGGCTTGTGCCTGTTCCCAGTGACATTCAGTCCTAGGGGATCATTGGCAAGCATTAGCTGAGTGCGATGCAGGCCAGATGACTCCTGAACTCTCAGCAGACCCCTCCCAACCACTCTCTTTGCACAGGTCCCTTCGGACTCCTCACAGCCCATTGCTGCCATCACTCAGTGAAGAGATGGCCAAAGCATGAGCAGTACAAACTCAGACAGCAAACTCAGGGAGCAAACCCATCACTTTCCAGAACACTGGACTTCTGCACAAGTGTGCTAAGTCCTGGTGTGCAATAAACATGGAGAAAGGAGAAGGTTATTTTCTATAATCCTCAGAGTGATTAAAGGGAAATGGCCTACAGGAAGGCATCTGTGCTGGGTGAATGGCATATGTCACTCTTGCCTCTGGCTCCAGGGAGATCTGTGTGAAATGATCTCTGAAAATAAGCACCTCAGTAGAGAGAGTTTGTTTGCTTTATAGAGCCTGGGATTCCAGGTCTGGTGCAGGTTTCTTAGGCTCAAATGCCACTAACTGAGCAAGTTAATGAAAAACACTAAAGAGGAAAGGACGAGGTTTGTATGTCAAGAAATCTGTTTTGGAAAGAGCACTTCTGTGAATAAAACTACTTTTATGAGGAAATGTTTGCCTTTGCTCACTTGAACTGGCTACCTGTTCAGGACCAATCTCCAAACTTAGCAAAACAACAGAAGTTCTGTATTGCTCTTCATTCTCACTCCCTGAAAATCACTGACTGGCTTTTGTGAGCAAAACCTCTCAAGTGAACATAGTTCCCAGGAAAGACTAACTTCTAATCTCCAGATGAAATGAGTAGGGCAGGTAGCAGGCTGAAGCATGCCTTCATGAACTACACCGGCACTGCCCTCATTTGCCATCGGCAAGCCCTGAGAACCACTCAGTGGAGCACTGCTCACTTCGTGCCATGGTGTTGACAAAAACACACACGTAAGGTTTTAATACACTGTAATTACATGCAGTAAATCCACACCCTTGGTTACTGCACTCTTGGATAAACAAACCCTAGTAGGAAAGTTTCTAGCTGTAAAATCATGCACCGTTGCAAACAGGTGAGAGTCGAAACAAACCTAGCCATGGTAGTGCCTGTAATTTCCATCATGAGCAGCACATGGCTTCCTTGGGGTGACTTCATCTGTGGTCAGACTTAGTCGGCCACAAAACAGGAAACATTTCATTCCTGGGCTAGTGATGGGGTTATGGAGAGTTTGAGTAAGTGGCTGAAGGCAGCAGGGTAGATCAGGGCGTAAGGCAAAGCAGATGATAATTTCTGAGGGCTGTGCCTAGGTAGATGCAATAGCTCAAAATGTTCTCAGTTGCTCACTCATACAGATCCGCTGTCCACATCTTTTGTCACTTTTCACTACAAATCTTTGCATTCTGTTTTTCTTATTGAAACTACTGAGAAATTATTCAGGATATGTAAATGTATCCTGCACGTGTTTCCTCGTAAGAATGTTAAGAAATTCAAAAAGTTCTGATGTCTCAGTATTACCTACTCGATGTGGTTTCCAATCCTTACTTTTTCCTTTAGCACAGCTTCGGGGCTGGGGAGTTACCAACAAGATGAAATTTGAGAGGTTTGGCTCCTTTTATTTATGTTTCTGAAATTTAGCTCCGTCAAACAGAACTCGTTTTGTTTTGTAAATCATATTGAATATCTAGGAATGAAAATGAGCATGTGGGTACTGTGCCACTGGAACAGAAAGATGTTCATTTGTTTAGAACTGAGAAGCAGCTGCAATAGGAACCAGAGCATAAACAAGCAGTAGCTTCCTACTTGATTACAGAGCCCATTAAAAAAGCAAAGTCTGATTCTTTCTGTCTCCAAAGCTAAGCTCACACAACACCTAACCCAAAAGCCATTTAATTGTGTGTTTTCCTTCCTAGTTTAGGGAGCAGGGCACTTTGAATATATCCATTACCCCACAAGCCAACCAGCGTATTCGAAGAATCTCTTCTTTTTATGAGCATAGAACATCAAACTGCCCAGTTTTATAGGCTTGATGACACATTTCATCATGTCATCTCCACAAAGGGAAAACCCACATTGTTTTACAGCCTCAGGTCAGATCAGACAACTGCAGCACCAAAGTCATGCTCAGGGAGACCACAGTACTACAACAGTTCTGCCAGGCACAGGGAAACAACAATCAAGCACCCCACAACAAAAAAACCCAATAAAAATAAGTTAATCCAATGAACCTGAAAGAGAAAATAAAGACTATTCAGCTGGTTCTACTAGCAAATAAGAACACTGCATTACAGGGTTGCTAGACCTCAGCTGTACCATCACTGATTTCTATGCAGATGTGGTGGTTGCCCTTCAGAATTTGGTAAGGTTATTATTCACGATAGATGTGGACCACAAGGCTCTAGCTTGAATGTAAGAGTTCAGGCATCTCTTGTTTTCAATTCTTTAGTGTCCCACTGGACAGAACACGTATTTTTCTCCTCGAAAAAGCCTTAAAAATCTACATCACATCAGACTCTATTCTTAATTCTATTACTCTTTCTTTCACATTCAAAAGCTTTGGAAGGCCACCCAACACTTTTGTCAGATACATACAGATGTCTACTTCCTTCCCTCTGATGCAAATTAAAAGCAGTGCTGTTTCAGAGAGGCATAAATAAGAGCAGTAACAAACAGAACCTTCAGATCAGAATGAATGGCAGGCTTTATTAGGAAAAAGAACCCCAAATCGCAGAATGTATAACAAGGGACCATGGCCAGAAGAATGAGTTGAATCAAAGCCAGCATGAATTTGTTAGGGAAAAAATCACACCAACCTGATTTAATTTACTTGTAGAGCAAAGTAACAAGTCCTGCAGAAAGAGAAAAATCTGTAAAAGCTTTCAATGATTTTTTGTAATGGTGTTTTTATGGACAAACAGAGAGCCAGCACATGGATGGAGAGGCTGCTAGAAAATGTTCCAGAGAACTGCTGTCAATGGCTCATTATCAGAATGGTAGTTTGCTCTAAAGGAACCAGATCTAGCTCTGGTGCTGTTCAGTACTTGCAGTGATGACCTGTTGTGTGGCATAGTAATGTGTGTATTTCCGTGTCTGGATCCCCATGCATCCCACCTGGGTCACCATTAATGTCATGGGTCAGAGACTTCCACTGTATTTCAACCAAAAACTTCTATCTAAAGCATCAGACACAAAGGGGGAGTTTAACAAACCTATTGATGGATCTGCAGGCAGTGAAAGAACTGATTCCATGTGGGGAAGAAAGGCACCAAGACATTTTAATTTGCTCCCCCACCACACACCAGAGAAAAAATCCAGTCAAGGTAAAGACACAGACACATGGAGTTTCATCACATGCTCTTACAGTAACTGAGATGAATGGTCTGAAACATCTTTGTTGTCTTCATTTCTCTGAAATCACAGCAGTCATCTGACTTCAGTCCCAATCCTCATGGGTCTTCAAGGTTCAGAATTCTCACAGTCTGTCCAGATCCAGGTGAATCTTTCCACTTGCCATAAATTTTCTTCAACTTCAGGAGCTATAAGATTGTCAGATGTGATAACATTCTCTCTCAGTGGCAGTGATGCATCCCCAAACAGTCCAAGATGAAGAGAAGTGAAGAAGGCAGATGTCACCAAGGAGGAGAAGAAGGTGAGAAAAGAAAGGGACATCACCAATTGAACCCCTCAGCAATAAGAAGAGTAAAAATCCCCAAATAAAAAAGAATCAAAAAGGTAAAACAGAAACTGGATCACAATGCCTTTACACACACTCTGACAGAAACAGTTAACAGCTAACACATTGGGTATTGGCCTTAGATGAGAGCTCTGGGACAAGAGAGTGTACACCAACCCTCATAACCACAACAGCCACCACACACACACACACACTC
>VZRI01006316.1:231990-267493 GCA_013397515.1 Upupa epops
CCCACTGCCAAGGACAGGAATGAGCTGGTGCTGGCTTTTCTGTACCAGAGCCCTCAGCGAAAGAATGGAGGGCTGCAGGTTCAGCCCCACCAAAGGAGGTTTGTGGGTACAGAGAATGGCTTGTCTCTTCGGCCTCTCTGCATTCGAGCTCCCATGCAAAAGAGGGCTGTGGCTACCCCTGCAGCACAGCTGCAGCGAAGGTTTTGCGTTCCACCCTTTGGTGGCAGGGCGTTGAGAGCCGCTGCTTGCCACCCCCCCCGACCCTCCCCGGGTGGCGGAAGACCCTTTCCTAGAGGAGGAGGAGCTCCCTGCTCTGAAGATGTGTGTGGTAGCGAAAGGACGAAGATGGAGCAGAACACCACGAAGGGAAGGAGGAAGAAGCAGGAAGTACCTTCCCTTTATAGACTCTGTTCACCAATCACCTGCAGAGTCCACACACCGACGCAGGAGGTCTGCTAGGAAAGCTACCTGCAGCTTCGAAATAAAATGCTTTTTCGGCATAAAAGCCCCACAACTAACATTTGAAAATATGGTTATTTTTAAAACAGAACAGGCAGACACTTCTCAACGTTTTAAACTCAAACTTTAAACTTGTCTGCAGAAAGGACTTATGCCGCTTTTAAAGCACAGCACACCTGTGATGAGACATAGCACATGCTATGCAGATGATATCAGACCAGGGTGACTGGAGTATTTTGAGACAATAGAATTAGAGTAGAAGTGAAAGGGCCTACATCTTCTCTGTGATACAAAAAGGACCGCAGCAACAGACTTAATTTATTTAGAAAGTTTTATTCTAAAAACTTAGGGTGGGGAAATGAAAAGGTCTGGGATCATGAAAAGAACAGAAGTTGTGTTTAAATTTAAAAACAGTATCAGACTATTCAATATATATATATATAATATATATTATATATAATATATATATATATACTCTCTTTAGACTTTGGACATTGATAGACCTCTCCTAGTACAGTGTGATCAGCATTTCAGTAAAAACTTGGAACAGTTGGAAGGAGTTCAGAGAAACCAGCAAAAATGGTAGCAACTCTGGAAGACACAGCCCACGAGGAAAGAAGAAATGCTGTGTTAGGATTATGCAAATGTTGTTGCATTCCCTAACACAAATAAATGAGTAAAATGGAAGAGTTCAGTTCTGTTTCTTCAAGGAGAACAAAATAAATTAGATCAAGGAAGATTTTCTTTTAAATGTATTATATAAATATGAAGTGTATTTTTTTAAGCAATATGAAAAGCAAGATTCGTTCAGAAGGTTCTGGAATACTTCACTGGAAAACGAAGGAAGACCTATACAGCTGTGTTGGAATGACAAGTACATTTGGTATATCCTTGAGGGGGAAAGGGCATGGACTGAATGATCTCTTGAAGTTGCTTTCAGCCTTGTGATTTCCTGATTCCATGGCGCATTCCTTTATCCCACAGAGCTACTAGTTTAACTTTTTACTATTTAGGGCAGCTCTTTTAGGAATTATATAAATTTCTGGTATTTTTTACTTTTGTTACAGTCCATTTATGTCATGTTTGGTATAAACATTGCAGTACTGCCCTCTTCTACTTGAGTTTTTTGCTTTTATTTAAACTCTTTCCCATGTAAAATATCCTTTTCAATAAAGCATGGCAGCAACAAGGAATGATCCACAGCAAGAGGAGAAATTCTCCTGTTTCATAGGCATTCGATTAATTTATTTCCAACAGAAGAACTCCATTTCCCCTGACCAGCACAAACCCTGGGCCTGTCCCTGCAGCTGCAGTTCAGGAAACGTTCTTCAATTACAGACTCAAATAAATACTTCACAATTTCCTACTGACACTTCCCCTACAGTAAAAGCAGGTTCCTCTGCCAAACAGGGAAAGTCACAGAGTTCAGATTCAATTTCACCATATCCATCAGCAACAAAACGCACGGTTTCGACATTGCAGGGTGCTAATGGAAACCAAAAAGAATCCTAGTGAAACCTGGTGGCTGAAAGCCTAACTTGCTTCTAAGTCCAAGGCACCACCCACTGCTGATTCATCCATTTCTTTCCAGCCTGCATATGAATAACACAACACCCATCTCTTCCAATCATTGGTGGCATTTAGCTCTGCACCTCAGTCCTGAGGTGCTTCCTACTCCCTCTTTCCACCACTCAGGTCTCAAATCAAAACCCATCAGCCTTATCTCTCAGAACTTGGATCACATAAGGATTGAACTCTGAAAAGTTTTTGCATATTTTTTTACTGCATCTTAAATATGTTGAATCACTAATGTTTTAACACAGAGAATGTCTTTTTATCTTCATCTTTTATAATGAAAGCATCCTCAGCAAAGGGAAAGTGCTTAGCTAATATTTATGAAGATTCCTAATGCTTTTGCATTACACCCATGCAGAGATCACTGACAAGAAAAAAGCCCAGAAGACCTAAGTGATTTTTCAGAGTTACAAGTGAGCTTAAGGGCACACTTTGTTTTAACCGCAGCAGCCCTCTCCAAACATGTCCCTGGGATTCTCAAGAAGTCCTTAGCATCTAAATCCTTTTACATTTAGGACTTCTTACACAGCATCATTCCCTTCCACTGAAATACCACAGGCATTTGTTTGTCTGGGTCTCTTTATGTCAGGCTACTCCTTCTTGGAGTCAGTTTTCAAGGACAACCCTTTAGCAGTCCCCACTGCAGAAGATCTCTTCAGAAAGAGCTAGAAGTACTTGTCTTTCAGACCAAGTTCTTTCCTTCAAATCAATTTTCTTGCTTCTTTTAAAGAAGTTTTTTGCTTCTTTAAAAAAGGCATTGTTTGCACTTAGAGGGAAGATTTTCCAGGATTTCAGAAAACTAAAGGTGGAGTCTCAGATGGAAGATTCACCCACAACCATCTACTTTTTGGTCCATTGTGATTAAGTTTTTCCAAATGCAATAAAGAGTGGTTTAGGTAATTCAATTCCCATGGCCTAGGACAGAGCTCAGAGTCCTTAACTGAGTACCTGCATTTCCTTTTATTCCATGTGCTCAGGTAAGCACTGCCAAAGGCTGCCACCACGTGTTAATAACATTAATATTAAAAGTGGTACTTTTACTCCTGAACTATGTTTGATAGGAGACTGCACACAAAACCCAACCACTACTCTATACCACTACTCTGTGGTAGGACAAGACCAGGTTGGATGGGGCTCTGCGAAAACTGCTCTGCTTGGAAGGTGCCCCTGGGGGGTTGGAACTAGGTGATCTTGAAGGTCACTTCTAACACAAACCATTCTATGATTATTGGCTAACAAGACACTCAAGGTGATAACTAAAGGTAACTTTTGCCTTATAAAAAATGTGGGTGCCTTGCAGTATGTTGATTTCTCCTTCCATTTGATTTTCACAGCTCTTGGCTTTTTCTATCAAAAATACTTTTAATGGTACAACTGACTGCTTTTATCTTTTGACACAGTTGTCAGAGCTTTTACTCAGATGCTAGAAATATCATTTGACTGTGTTGAGAAACGTTTTTATCATGTACCCCAGCTAGGCTAAGAACTTGTTGGTAGGTTCCTGTAGAAGTTCCATTTTTTAGACAGTAACAGTTCAGGATTTCACCCAGTGCTTTAGACACTTGGATGGCAGTCCTTGCAATGCACAGCTAATGTTACATAGGCAACCTCACAGAAGATGTGCTGGCTATCTTACACAGCCTGCACCTACTGGATTGAATTGTTCAGACAAAAATGCAGACTGCAAAGCAGTTCCTAAAATCCTCCTCTTGCAGGAACAAGCCCTCTTGTGTTCCTATACAAAGCTCCTCTCAATTCTGAAACCAGGTAACCTCAAATCCAGATGAAATAACCATGAGGAATGAGAAATCTGTGTCTGCTCTGGAAAATGAACTCACACAGAAGCAAAAGAGATGTCGGTCTGTTCTCTCTATCAGGAGAGGTTCTCTGAGCCTTTCGTTTTGCCATCCACAGAGATTGAGATCTCTGTGCAAACTTAGATCTGGCGATTCTCATTGGCTAATGAGAATGGTGCTTTCTTATGCATTTAAGGGTGAATGTCAGCTTTGGTGTATTTTTAAGAATCAGTGAAGTGGTAAATTCAAAGAAGCTTCCGACCACGCTGTGCTTCAGACCATTTAAGAAGACCTAATAGACCATTGAGTCATTATCCTGATATTTATAACATTAGAAATAATAACATCCTGAGGGATGAGAGAACATTGAGAGCATGTACATCATCCTCTAACTGGCACAGCTTCAGCAGAGGAAGATGCTGTTAAAATCATCTTCCTGACTCCATTCATGCAAGAGCCTAAGTTACAAAGCACATTTGGGAAACTGCTGACACATTTCACATTACAAGCCCTCAGTAAAATGTTAGCAAAATGATCTACAATAAGAAGTTCAAATAAAAATCCCAGTTATGCACAAGCACCCAGTCAATGCTGAGCTCTCAGAATTATTAGGTGCATTTAGGATAGAGACAAAGCAATGACAGCAAATGGAAAACCTGGGCAAGTTTGTTTCAGCAGCCCATGGCAAAGGAGTTTCTAATGTGTTGGTGGTCAAACTGTTTCTCAGAACAATCAGCTTTGTCTTACCTGTTCTTCATACTCAACTTCATATTTAAATGACCCCTAACCAGACAGTAAAATTCTTTGTAAATGTGTTTGAAGTCTTGATGTTGTGTAACATAATTGACCCTGATCTTGACACAGAGTTCCTATGAATGCAAACCTCTAACACGAGACAATCACAATCAGCTTTAGGAAATGCATGCTATTTCAATGTATTCAGTACTTTCCATCACGGAAACTGTTCTGAGATTCTCTTAATAATCCTTTGAGAGTTTTTCCTTTTAATTATTTCCAGTTGCCTAACTACTAATTGGCCATGTTATCTGCCATGCCTTTGCTCAGGGACTGTCCTTCGGTTCTTGATCCTTTTCCTTAAAAGATGTGGCATGAAAGGAGCTTTAAAGAAACATTGCTGCATTTTTCCAGTCACTGTGTGAGATGCTGGAGAAGCAGTCCCAAGAATTCCTGCTACCTAGCCCTATTCTTTTTCCTGTGTCTGGACAGATCTGCTCCTGCCAGTACCACATACAAGGACTCATTATGTTAAGTGCCTTAAACTGGGAATAGGGAGAGCAGCCAAAAGCTTTTGAAAACCCTCTGTTCCAAGCATTTTACTTCACATCCCATTTCCACAAGGTTGAGTTTAATTTGTATGACACTGTGCTAATACCTAGTTCATGCATAGTTATTCATAGTCGAGCCAAGGAATCACTTCTAATCTTTGTTGGTAATGAATGGAAAAAAACATCCAGGGTTGACTCTGATTAGATGTCAGCAAAGGCTGCACAAACCAGATGCCTTTCCACACTCAGGTCAAGCAATCCTCACAGCAATGTGGGAGCAGAGGTGCTGCTGATGTTCTCAGTAGAGAGACAGACTTGAATGGGGATAGATCACTGGTATTTGATCCACTTCCCCAGAGTAACCAGACATTTACAAGGTTTAAACAACTTTGCACTGCAGACTTCAAGTCAGAGGAATCTTTGTGTTCTTCTAAATTCTAAATCTGAAAACTATTTCTGGATTGCAGGTCAAGGAAATGTTAACGTGATTTTCTTTGCCACTTGTTCTACACAGAGAGATGCTTCACTACTGCTGACAGCGCTGTTTGAGATGTACTTTCTGAACCCACATCATGGGCAGGAACCACAGACCAGCCCCCAAACAGAGAAATACAAAAGCCCTCCAGTGGCCAGACCTGCATCAAACCATGACACAGCTACTGCTCCCTTGGCTTTCCTTCCTAGTACAGAACTTTGGTGGAAAGTTGCACTATTTTTATCCATTTTGATGTTGATGGATGGAGCTCCTAGCAGGAGTCAAAAGGTGATTTTCTTGGGACTTCTCCTGAGCTTTGAAACTCCTTTGCCCTCTTTTCAAATAACCTAAATCTTTTTCACTAACTGTGCATGCTAGAATCTATTGCTTTACCTGGGTTTTTAGCTAATAAGAGAAGTGAACTGTATTCTGACTGTTTCAGGAAAATACTTTACATTTGTAAACTAAGTACTGTACAAGGTCAGCATGTACCCTCATACTCACCAAACTATCCTGTGGTGATTCTGAGTTTCCTGTAGCCATTGAAACAGAGAATACCTTTATCCCTTAAGTTAAGAGAATAGGTCTATAGAGAAGACTCAAGACTTCGTACTGGGCAAAAGGACCTCTGTGGTACTCAGGCGTCGTCACCTGTTGACCTTTAGTAACATGTAACCAGTGCTAAGGAGGATTAACGGTATTGTTTGCCATTCTTTTGCATGTTGAGGTGCATTTTCACTCTATGATGCCTGCAGTTATTTCCCTGGGTTACTTATAAAGAAAGCCCTACCCTTTACACTCGCCAAGATAACGCACCCAAAACACAGAGATGTAAATAGTTAGGCTTCATCAGATTATATCAAGGCACAATATAATTTTAAATGTGATGAAATGAAGGGGAACTGTCACCTCCTTCAATAAAAGTGAAATCTGCTCCCTTTCTAGAGCTTCGAGGAGAAAAAATCCTCCCAATGACACTGATCACACTGCAGCCAGCCAGCTCTTCAGGTAATGTTACTTTCGGCAATACATGCCTGATACGAGGAATGTAATTGTTGCCCAGGGTTTTGGTACAACACTGACCAAACTCTAAAGTTCCTAAATTTCCTACTGTTTCTTTTACCAAAGCATGAAAATCAGTCTGTCATATTTCAGACCACAATTTACTTATATACACTTCTTTTGGAGGACTTACAAAAAAGCAGAAGGCAATGTTGTTAATATTTTTAGCACAATTTGCTGCTGTATTACATAAAAAAAACCAACCCCTCAACATCCTAAAAATAGAGTTATGATTATATTCATGACGAATTTCAGTGTTCTTAGCAGAACTCCTACCTGGGCAGTTAACTTCTCTATAGGAACTTGCTGATGTACACCACCAGACTTTCTTTTGCCTACATGCAGTCACCCAAAGCAGTTAATGATGGTATTTCAAAAGCTTTAGTAATTATAGTGGTCAAGAATATTTAAAACCTCAGTCTTACCCAGCCTTCTGACAGCCTCTTTCAAGGATTGAAAGGTCACTGTAAGATCCCCCCAGAGCCTTCTCCTCTTCAGGCTGCACAACCCCAACTCTCTCAGCCTGTCTCCAAAGCAGAGGGGCTCCAGACTTCTGAGCATTTTCATGGTCTCTTCTGGACCCACTCCAACAAGTCCACATTCCTCTTGTGTTGGGGGCTCCAGAGCTGGACACAGGACTTCAGGTGAGGTCTCACCAGGGCATAGTAGAGGGGCAGAATCTTCTCTCTCCATCTGCTGGCCCTGGTTCTTTTGATGCAGCCCTGGATGTGGTTGGCCTTCTGGGCTTCAATTGCATGTTGGTGGCCCAATGTTCATCTTTTCATCCACCAGTACCCCCAGGTCTTTTTCCAGCAGGTCTTTCCCCAGCCTGTACTGATAGCACTGGTTGCCCCAGCCCAGATGCACTTGGCTTTGTTGAACCTCATGAGGCTGGCCTGGGCCAGTTCCCTCTGGATGACCTCCCATCCCTCTGGCACATTGACTGTACCATCCACCTTGGTGCTCTCAATGACACTGTCAATATCATTAGTGAAGATATTAAACAACACCGGTCCCAGTACAGACTCCTGACATCATTTGTCACCATTGTCCATCTGGACTTAGAACCATTGACCACTACCTTCTGGATGGGACCACCCAGCAAGTTCCTTATCCACTGAACAGTTCACCCACCAAATCTATTTCTCTCCAACTTAGAGAGAAGGATGCATTTTGACACTGCATCAAAGGCCTTGCAGAAGTCCAGATAGATGACTTCCATCTAGATGACATATTCTCACTTCTAATTCATCCACACGAAAATCACTGATTTTACACTAAGGCTAAATTTGCTCTATTTATAAAGAGACTGCAGAAGAAGGGCAGAGAGATATGGAAGTATTTTTGCTCAAAAAATCCTCATCTGTCTTCTTTTTCTTGTTAGCTGCTATTTTATGAGACACTCATTTGTTATTCTGGGTCCAAATTGCACACTGTGGTAATAACAGAGACTTGGAAGAATTGTCCCTGCTATTAAAGAACCGACTTCAAGAATTTTTTTAGATCTTATGGCATTTTTAAGCCCTCATTTCACAAAACCAAGGAAATATTAGTCCTATTACAATAACACAGTTCTGCAGAAGAATATGACTCTGCTATAAATAAGCTGTAGCCTTACAGCATGCAAAGATTAGTTTTTGCCAGAGATTATTTGCTATGAAGTAAATACACTGGTAACCTGCTGATAAGTCTGCTATGTCTTTCTGTCTGAAAATACAGCCTGTTCCCCCTTTCTAGACATCTGTTACAAGCTCTTGAAAATATGCTTTGTACAGCCACTGACACTGGGTTACATAGAGCGCTGCTCAAACTGCATTTGAAATGTCTAACTTTAAATGTATTCCCAAGTCTTAACTAATTTCTGCTCCTCGCAGGCTATAGATTAGGAATCAGATTGTGGAGGGTTAGTGAACCCAGCCAGCTACCACTCAGCAAAGCAAAGTGACTTTCCCTAGGTGTGTGGTCCTTTATGAGAGAGCCTTTCCAAAAACTAAATTCTAAATGGAAAATCTTAGTTTAGAAGAAGCTGTTCAAAATATGTGAAGAATTATTGAGGACAGAAGAGAACTCTGATCTCATCCAGCCCACGACCTAACACCACCACATTGGCCAGACCAGGGCACTAAGTGCCACATCCAGTCTTTTCTTAAATACCTCCAGAGATGGGGACTCCACCACAGTTCATTGCAGTGTCCTTTTGAGGTGGAAGGGCTTCCTAGCATCCAACCTAAATCTCCATGGATCAAAACTGACAGCAGCTCACGGGACACATCACTAGCCTGTAACCCTGGGTAATGGTTGGTTGGTTCTTATCCGGAGCTAGGGAGTCACCATGGAACTGAGGAATTGATTCCATCAACCCAGGTGCAACCATGAAGGAGAAGGACAAAGTTTGCCAAGAGTCCCACCAGTGTCAAGACAGCAAGAACTGCAGGTGGCTCTTGACAGCAATTCAGGAGAGACCACTCTGCTATGACTGGAATTTGTCAGCAGCTCTATTCTACAGGTGCGATAAGAAATAAACATATTTCATTCAATCAAGGGCTAAGAAAGCTTTCAACTCATTGTTTCTACCACTAATGAAGTAGAAGTTCTCCAGTCTTCTAGGACAGCTGTCTCTGGGCCATAAATATTAGCTGAGTTCACTAGCTGGTGCACTCTGCATTCTGAACTCTGAAGTCACATACTGGGAAGGGCAGGTGGAATACTGAAGGAGGGTTTCTACCTGCTGACGCTGAAATAGAGGTTCTGGCAGTGAAAGCATTAGCTCAGCAGCTCTGACAGTGGTGAAGCACACAGCTGAAGATCAAGAGGCTGACCTCTCACTTTCACTTCCCTCATAACGAACTCTACCATAACAGAGCCTGAAAGCCTGAAGTGCCTGTTGCCATGCTGATGGGCTGAAAAGTTCCTGTGATTCTGGTGTGGGACCCCAGTGCTCTGGAGCACAGCACAGGTTCACTGAATACACCAGTGTCCAGAATGGGTCTTTTTTGTTACAGGAGTAATTTAAATGCAGGCATTGAGCTGACTGGATCATCTGACTTCACTGCTGTGTCACCAAGGGGACTGCAGAAGTTACCTGGCCTCTGGGTTGCCTGTGGTATGGGTGATTGTCTGTTGGAATATATTTGCAGGAAAATGGACATCTTGTGAGCCAGCCATATGAAATGTTAGCATGACTTATTCTGGGATGGTTAAAACTGAAACGATCTGTGTTTTCACAAGCAATAAGACCTGGTATGAATTCTTTAGATAATGACGAACCAATTATAAGGTGATTCTAGGTGCTTGCTTGGCACATGCTTTAGCAAGGCTTCCAATTAACAATAAATACTTGTCTTGTGCTTTAGCAAGGCTTCCAATCAGAAAATGTGTGAACACGTAGTCCAACTCTATATAAAGGGCAGCTTTAGCACAATAAAGTGTCTTTGCTTTGATTCATATTAGATCATGTGGAGTCCAGTGTTACTTCTTCTCAATTGTCCTGGAAAAGCTTGTACCATTCTGCAAGAGAAAGCTTCAGCTGCCAATGGCTGCTCTTAACCATGAATCCTGGATTCCTTCCAGCTGATGGCTCCTGGGAGCACAGGACATACAGCTGGTGGTGTCAGCAGAGCCAGTAGTTTAGCTGCCCTAGATATTAGAGTCTTAATTTAAAGCACATCCACTAACCACATCTCCCAATGACATCAGCCCCCCTGAGGATTTATCAGTACCACTGAAAACAGGATTCTGGTTTCCAGTCCTATGAGTAGTGTCCATATGTGAGAGGGAGGGAAAAGGTGTAAACAAAGTGGTGATTTTTCACCTCTATAAGCATGGAACAACACTGCATGCCAAGAAATGTCCTCTTCGTTCAGACAAGCTGTAACACCGATACTGTGAGACTCGAGAGATAATCTTCTTTATGACTTGGGAAGAGGAACAGCTAGCATCATCTACATTTGGACTCTGCTGAAAGCCCAGCCCTGTGGAATGAACTGCCTACCATGCTCAGCTGCGATGAGGAAGCTCTGCTTCAGAGCAGAAACAGAGGAATCTTTGTGCAAGCTGCCTTCTCCCCTCTGAGCCTTGTGATATTTAGCAAGTCCTTCCCCACATTCCTATTGGTTGCATTGGTTGCAACAGGGTGGGAAAGGATGACTCTTTATTTTAAACATATGGCAAAAACACTGAATATAATGTTGGGAATTCGCATCTGGGAACTGGATAGCAACATGAATATGATTTTGTTAAGAAAGCCCCAACAATTCAATCATAGCTCAAAAATGGGGATGCAGTAAGGGAACAAGGAAGGCGTAGGGGCACTACTGAGCGAGGAGGCAGCTTTAATAACTGAGGATGCAGAGAAGGCAGAGTTGCTGAATGCCTTCTTTGCTTCGGTCTTTACATCTAAGGCCGAACTCTCCTATGACCCCCANCTGCGATGAGGAAGCTCTGCTTCAGAGCAGAAACAGAGGAATCTTTGTGCAAGCTGCCTTCTCCCCTCTGAGCCTTGTGATATTTAGCAAGTCCTTCCCCACATTCCTATTGGTTGCATTGGTTGCAACAGGGTGGGAAAGGATGACTCTTTATTTTAAACATATGGCAAAAACACTGAATATAATGTTGGGAATTCGCATCTGGGAACTGGATAGCAACATGAATATGATTTTGTTAAGAAAGCCCCAACAATTCAATCATAGCTCAAAAATGGGGATGCAGTAAGGGAAACCTCTGCAGCTGGAAGAGGGCAGGAAGATAGAATGGATTTGTACAATCAGGACATTTGGTCTTCCAAATTAAACTGAAAACAAGGCTCAATAGTGCACAACCGCAGCCGTGAAACGGAAGGGTGGGCAATGGTTGAGCAGAACATTTTGTAAAGATTAGTCACTTTAACATACTGATCTATATGTATATCTTCTGAAAAACAGACCAGCATCTCAGTGGGTGTAGAAGACAGCAGGTCATAGAGCTGAATTATTTATACTAGCACGGAACCTAGTTAATTTATCCACTCTTGGCAAACACCAAAGTATAAAAACTCCATAAAAACACACATATTAAGAGCAGTAAAGTGGGGAAGAGCAGGCCTTGCATAAAGTGCTTCTGTTACAGCTAAAAATACATATTTTATTTGCTTTTGAGTTTAAAATGATTTTGCTCCAGAGGTCTACTTTCCCCAGGCTGCACAGCTAATTTTAGTGACTCCCACATATCACAACACTAAACATTTGTGCCCACTGTTAGGAGGGTATATTTTTTTTTTGTTTTCAAAGCAGTCGCCAGGGTGAAACCTATCTGGAAATATTTAGCAGCATTGAGCAAAGAAAACCAGCTCTGATAGTTGTAAATATACAGGGTTCGACTCTTGGAGAGTAACCAACTTCACCCACTCCTATTAAGACGTCTCTGTGAGTACTTAATGTGTATTTTCCACTGCAAAGAGGAGACACCCTTGCAGCAACCCCAGCTACACTTGCCTGTCCCATATTGTCAGGTTATATGTCCTCCTGAGGCGGTTCTTCACTTTAGTGACTTCCCCTGTTTTGAAATGTGCTGCTATAAATTATCATTATGATGATTTGGCCATGTCAAATAATTCAGAGGAAGGGTTGGGGTTCAGACTGACAAGCCAACAGTATTGCAGAGCTCTGCTGAGGCCCTGCAGAAGGGATAAGATGCTCTTAGAAAAATGCTCTGGCATGCTGTGAGGTTTCTATTAATGTTACAAACTACAAACTATAACTTAAGCTTAGAACAAATTACTTTCCTAGCAACTGAAAAGAGGACAAGGCAAAGTAGGTTAATATGCAGTTAGACAGGAGAGAAGGTAGCAATTTCCTTTGCATAGCAGGACACAGATTTCCTGAAAGAAAACACCTGAAATATCTGAGGCTGTGACAGCTGATGTTCCTGGGACACTGGGTGGCTGGGTGAAGCCAACCTGAGCTTTGCCATCCAGAAATCTCATTGTGCTCCCTTCTGCTAATAATTCTGTGGCTGCCATGGGCTCGGTATGAGCTGCACTTACCAGACAACTGCTCTGCTTGGGTTTTAATATTATCTTGCCCCTATTACCTATTTAGCAGGACCTCAGCTGACAACTAACAAGAACAGGAAAAACTCCTGGAGGTGAAAGCCACATCACATATAACATTATCAGAAAGTATTCCACTGTTTCCCTGAATTTGAATATTCCTTGGACAAGTATCTTATGGAGAAAACCAAGTTATGTCATTGTAAAGGACAATTAACATTTTACAGAGGTATGAACTATTCTTTTTATAGGACACGTAATAACCAGAATTCCCTTCCCCTTCACATCCATGCAACAGTCAATCTCAAACCTCCCCAAGCATAAAGTGTAATTTCAAAACAAATCTACTCTCAAACAAAGAGGTGCAACCATGAACCTGCTTGAAAATCCACATTATAACCCAAGAGCAAGATGACTTCTAAATAACTCTTACATGGAATTTGGACAGATGTTTAATAACAACATAAAAATCCTGCTAGTTGAGTTACATTGGAGTTAGAGCTTCCAGCTGGCTGATGCTTGGTCTAACGGGAATGGAGACAAGAGCCAAAGATACATATTGCTCTGTGCAAGAATCAGAGAAAGGAAAGGCTGAGAGCCAAATCATTCCCCTCTGGTTCAAGGTGCCTTGGAATAGAATTTGCACAAAGACTGACCACAACTGGCCTGGAATTCTATAAGGAAATGTAGAGGCAGAGGTCATACTTCGATGCATGTGGTCCAAGACCACTGCAAGGTCTGTATAGCTCTAAGGTCCATCCACAAAGGGATGAGGCCTTTCATCAAGGGGATTTTGCCCTCTCTGTGGAAAACCTAGCTATATGAGCTCACCAAATCTCTACAAGTGAAAACTGACTTTGACCACTTCATAGGAGGAGGACCCTGAGTCTATAAAAGGAAAATTTTGTGATATGTAGAAGTTCATGCATGTTTAGATATTCATAAAGGAAAAATACCTAACATCACAGGGCTGGGCTGCTCCAGCTGAAGAGGAAAGTTCAATTCATGCAGCTTGCTGGAAAAACAGTACTGGAAGCCTATTTTATTTGAACATACAGCTCTACTGAAGTGAAAACACATGGATTTCATCACAGTTGTGTTGCGAGAGAAAGCAGGAAAATAAGTTGAAATGCCACTGTAAGACCAAAACCTTTTAATGTTTAAAATGCTAAACAGCTTTTTCTTCCTGAAGGATTCTGAAGTGCCTGTGCTTTGTTCCACTCTAATGCAAACAGAGTTCAAACTTTATAAACCTACTGCAAAAAGAAACTCTGCCTTTGCTCTGTTCCAAAGGTTAGGTTGCCAGTTCCTTAAGCATTTTATAGTCTATGTCCTGCAACTAGAATGATGGAGAAATGATATAGGCTATAAGAAAGCCTCATACCTTATTCCTTGGCCCAGTCTCACAGCACATTCTGGCTTTAATTCTAATTACAGCGCTACTGTGTGACAGAATGTGATATCACTTACATCCCTCAGCCTCTTCAGCAATACTGAGGATGGACAGAAATAATGAATAGAAATAGCAGGGCAAAAGCTTTGACTCGGCTAGTCGAACTGTGCCCATGTTTTGATGCCATGTATTAGCAGTAACAGTATATTAACTCCCCAAATTATTTAAGCATGAATAAAGGGTTGTGTAGACAAGAGGGTATCTAGCAGCTGATCTCTCAGTACTGCAGGTCTCTATATGACCTTTTTCTTTCCCCCATGCTCACCTAACTGATTTATTCAGAATTCTGTTGCACTGCATTTGCCTAATGTTGAGTCTCTACATGATGCCTTCATCTTTAATGGGTGTTCAACAGAACCAGCTTTCCTGTAGTGACATCACCTTGAAAAGGGGCTTCCAGTAAAGTGAGAAAACAGGCCCAATAAGCATTGGAGGTGAATCCCATGTGATGTTATGCACTTCCTATAGAACTGACTTGAATACTCGTCAGATCAGGCTTCTTGAATATTTTGCTTTGGAAGCCACCTACCTGGGTCTGAGTCGATGTGCTGCACAAGCTGCAATGGGATGTCTCAGAAATACTATTGACCACAGAAGTTCAGGAATTTTGGGCCAAATAAACAGCAAAGACAGCACAAAAAGATGAGGGTGGTGGTGACATATCCTTTCTTTGATAACTTCAGCAAAAACCCCAGACAATGTTAAAGATGACATAGCACTAACAACATAAGAAACCAAACAAAATAAAAACCAGTCTTAGTGAAGAAAGGTAAAAACTATGCACAGGCTGGGCTTTGGATTATAGCAGGACAGACCTCATCTGTTTGCTCTGCAGTTCAGAATCAAATTTGCAAGTGTCTGCTAATTTGTGTGAGTTGAGTAGCTGAATATAGTGCACCTGAGACATTATGCAACAGAGGTCTACTTCTCCTTTCTTTGGATACAGGCCTTTGGCAGAAGCTCTGATGCTCAAAAGCATCAGCAGAGCCACAAACACACCTGGTGTCCCAGCCACACAGGTCTGTTCTCAAATGATTTCCCATTCTAGTTTTGTAGTATCAGCATGCCAGTTCCTGTTTCGGTATCTTTGCTCTCATAACACAATCACAGAATCACTGAGGCTGGAAAAGCCCTCTGAGCTCATCCAGCCCAGCCCGAACATCACCACATTGGCCAGGCCAGGGCACTAGGGGCCACAGCCAGCCTGTCCTTCAACTTCTCCATGGATGGGGACTCCATTGAGGAATAGGCAAGAAGAACCAACTTTCACAAGTCACAACCCGCCTCCTGCTCACATCTGTACAGAGGGAAGGTGTGAAAGGGCCCATCAGCCCACCTGGCCTCAAAGCTGTTGCAGCAGGTTTTAATGGACCATCTAAACTGTCTGCTGTGAACATAATTCACCTTATTTTTTTGGAATGTGTTTTTTTGCTGAGCCGGTACCAAAGAAAAGAACCAAGAACATCATTATTATGAGCATTTTGCTGATAAATGATTGGTAAACAACTGAATTACTGTAATGACAGGCTCTTCAGGGGTGAAGTGGGGAACCAGAGAAGTGCTTGTAAGGCAGCCTTATTATTCACAAAGCTCACTTGTTCACCTGAAAATCCTCTGGGCACATGTAGTCATGAACTGGTAGGGAGGGGAAAATAAATCAGTCTTACAAGGAATTCTAACAATTTGCTGAAGACAGAGAGGAAAAAGTACCTACAGGATAACAATGGGGACCGAGAGTTATTGTTCTCCAAGCTTTGTGTGAGAGACAATCATGAAAAAAACCGCTTGCTTTGGCAAGGACTGGAAAGGTTTTAATCAAAAGGGGACATTGTAATTCCTCCACAATTTCCCCCCTGCACTCTGTTGCTCTTACAGCAGCAGCAGCATCTTTTTGTTCAGCTGATACCTGTGGAAAAGGCAACTCTGATTATTTATTTTCTTTTTTACTGTTAGTCCACTCCAGATAAAACTCAGCAATGAAAAACATGACACTTTGCTGCTAATTTTCAGGCACAAATCAGGCAGCTCATGTTTTTCGCTAGTACAATTAATTGTTTTATTGTTTATGGTTTGTTCACCAGATGTTTCTGGTATCGAGGCAGCAGCTTCATATTTTTGATAGAGACGTTGTACTAAGGAACAAGGAAATCTGTGAGAGTGGACAAGATGAGGCAAAACAAAAGGAAAACAGCCACCATTCCAAAGAGGCTGATGCTGAATTACTCAGGAAATTAGGAATGGAAGGTGCTTTGATGTAATTCAAGAGAAACCTGGTACCGGGATAGTATTGCCTTATTTCTAGTCATCCTAACAGTAATACAAGCAGAGCGATTTTTCACTGAGAGCAGGGATGAAATCAGTAAGATTATAGAGATTAGAAAGATTCCAGAATCCTTTAGCATCTTTTAGGGGTTGCTCTTTTTCTGTAGAATCACAAACCACCACAGAGGTGCTAGCACAGACTGATTTACCTGGTACATGATTCCCTGAAGCTGTTTATCTATCAAATTCCACACTTTATGAACCATGGAGACTGGCAGACACACACTGCCAACAGTGTGCCAACTCCTGCTGCTGTTGTGAAGTAATTCCTTGGCATTCTACCAGCCAGTGTTCCTTCACGAAGCCCGTTCAATTCTGCTGTGATTATCTATTTTGATCATCGAGATAGTTTTGCCCTGAAAATGTATGGAGTGATGCTTTTCTATGTCTTTTTCAGTCCAACATCACAATATTTGTCTGGATTTAATGGAGTTTGAATGATTTCACTTCTGATTTACAGGACTATGCCCCTACTACAGTGACCTGTAAGGGCAAAAAGAAAGTAGCTCCTGAACAAAAACCTGGGGTTGGAGAAATTAATCTGGGACTGACTATGGGCACTGTAACTTTGGGAATGACCTTCCAATGCCCAGACATCATGCACAGACAGTGTGCTCTACTGCTGTACAGACTGCAGAAAGGAGTTCAGGTTAGAAAAGAAATAAAGTGCTTGAGCTTAGTGAAATTTGCATGATCTGTTGAATTTTTCCACTTGCTAAAAAGCTCCTGCATATTTCAGTGGTCTTTAAAGTCTATTTTTACAGCATAAGAGAATTACACTTTTAGTTAACATTTCAAGATGAAGTCTGGCTGCAGGCTTGGCATTAATTGTGACACCATTCCTCACTGCTCTTGAGGGGACCTACACACCAGGAGTTCTATTTCCACAAGTTACTACCAAATCACGCCTAACAGACAAGACAGGAATGCAAAGAAATGCATGGAACAGTAGCTGAGTTTCACAGTCTCCACTACAAAGTGAATACATCTTTATATTAAGGAGATGGGTTCTGGTTCTTTGAAGTTTGGAATTTGAAGATACTGTACTATGGGACTGAAATCATGGAATCATAGAATCATTAGGGATTGGAAGGGACCTCGAAAGATCATCTAGTCCAATCCCAATGCCACAGCAGGATCACCTAGACCGAGACTCGGGAGGGACCTTCTCCCACCCTACCTGAAGGAACGTTGTAGTCAGGTGGGGGTCAGGCTCAGAGCTCAGAGCTCAATCATTCTGTGATTCTGTGATTGTGGTATGTACCAGCTTATCAGAGGTGCTTGAGGTTTAGCCTCATAGAATGCAAACTCATGTAGATTGTGTGGAAGAGACAATTGTTTATTTTCCGCATGGCTTCAACAGACATTTATGTTGTTTATTCTAACATCTCTAGTTATTCATGTAAGCAAAACATTACTAAGGAGTTATAAGTCAGGCTACATTCCTTCTTGTTTTCTTTGAGTTGCATTGTGCTTTTGGAAAATACCTGAAAATCTGTCTTGATGGAAGATAAGCTCAGACACAATAAGTTCATGTATAACAGAAGGTGCCTGAACGTGGGTGTACTTGAGTACTGTAGAAACTGGCAGATAAAAATTTTCATGAGAGATTTGTCTAATTCAAGGTAGTATTTGCTAAAGTTTGTTTTTCCTGGCAAACTTCTGTATTAACAAGATAACTAATTGTCAAAGCCCCACATATTGTCTCCTCCCATCTACTTGGGCCCTAGGAACTCAGGGAAAAAATAATTAAAATATTTATCCCTTTTAGGGCCAAAATTGTTTTCCTTTCATACCTTTAATATATTATTGCTGTTCCTCTTTAAGTAAAGAGGCCATAGTGGATACTAATCAACCGTTCTCATTTATATCAAATAGTAACCTACTTACTATAATTTAAAAAGGAAGTTTAGCTTCTTATTTCGCTACTGTCTCATGAATAATTTTGTCTTACAATGCTACCATGGTACCTACAACTAATTCACTTGATGTCACTGAAGAATTTTACCCGTGACTGTATTAGGATTTCGTGTAATGTTTTCAAATCAAAGTCTAAATGAGAAGAAGAAAAACATGCAGAGCACAACCGATTCTTTGGGAGCTGTATTGACTGTATTCTGGTGCATGTTTACACTGGATTTAAAGCTGAAGCGTTGTCAAACAGCGTGAAATAGAGCTGTGCCAGTGTAGAGGAGAAAAAAGACATTTGTGATGTCTGTAGTTCAGGAAAGAACTGACAGCTGTCAGCATGAATTTTTCTTGCCATTTATAAAATAATTAAATATTGGTTTCTGGGGTGGGAAGCAAAACCAAGTCCTCACTGTAGTAAAAGCTCTGATTCATGCTTACTTGGGAAGAGGAAGCAGTGCAAAGTTGGTTTTTTCCCCCTATGCCCTCAGGAGCAGCAGTTCCTGATGTGGCCTTGTGTGAGTACCGAGCTTCAAATCTCTCTTTTCTCTCCTCATTCCAATTCTGAAGAGCAAGATGTTTCTCTCTTTCAAAGACAAGGCCTGTCTTATGAAGGAAAGCTTTTAAGGATAGAACACTGGAAAGGAGACCTCTGGTCTGTAACATGGCTCAGAGCTTTTACCTGCTTCTCTAGGGATGGTTATGCAGTGACAACCCAGTCTCCTGCAGACAGATGGAACCATCCCAACAGAAGAGGCAAAACCTTCTCTTTTAATTCCTATAACAGATTTCACACCTTCAGCAAAAAGAGACCAGAGGCCATACCTGAAATGTTCCTATAGAGAGATCATGTATCTACAACATCTCATGGTTGTTTTAAGGATTCAGCTGGATTAAAGTGGTAAACTGAGCTGTCAGTTAACATTTGCTACTAAATATACCCTAACTAATTATTATGGAAGACAACTTCTATGACTGAGTTAGCTAGTTACTATTAACTAGAACCTTGACCACAACTGGATTAAACACTCTCCTTTTATCCTTTCATGCACCTTAGTGCCAGAGCTTGGAGCAATGAAACTTTTACTGAGTAAAGAGATTCTTTAAGAAGCTGCTTGCGCCAACTGTTAGCACAAGCCAACCTTATCTACTCAATTTATGAGCCCATATGAAAAGCTGCACAAACCCCAGTGCATTCTCAATATTCAATTTGAAATGCTCATAACTCAAGTCCAGTGAAAACCAATTTTCTCTGGAGAACTCAAAAGCCTTTTTTCTTGGTGAGAGCAATCTCCAAACCACATTTCAAGTTTCAACTTCCAGTGGTTTTGGCTGTTAAAGTGTTTGAAAAGAAGTCACTCTCACATATAAATTACATACGTATATTATTTTTACTTGGGTATAGACTTTTTTTTTTACCCCTCAGTTTCATCAGCTTCAAGAACAGCTGAATCACATTCACTCACAACTTTCCAGGCAAAATAAAAATTCCATCAGCTCCACGAAAAGACAGGGTGGAATATTTGAGAATCAAAGGTGAAACTTCAGAAAGCATTTAAACTCAAGAGACAGAATTGGAAATCTTAATTGAAGTTGTTTGTCCAGCTCTCCCTTTCCAAGGCTTTTGATCAGGTACTATGTAAACATGTCAATGTGTAGAGGTTTATCCAAATCCATACAGGCCAAAGCCACTCTTGTGTAAATATCTGATAAACAGCACTGTCTCATTTATGTTATGGCCAACACACATGCGGCCTGCTCTTTCTCACACATTTCAGTGTGCAGAAATGCAGACAAATGCTGAAGGATTCACAGCATCTCAGAAAGACTGAGAGGTAAAGCTACTTTGCCTGGAAATCAGAAGAAATGTGGTTCACACCAAGCCACTGCCTTGCACAGGTAGTGATGCTCTTCGTTAGGATCTGTTGTTTTACTTGGTTTTTGCAATCTCTAACATCACTGAATGGCTTATTAATTGCACTTCCCAAGCCATTCTGTGCTTGAAGAGGCATGAGGCAGTGTTGTTATACATATCACTGTCTGAAAGCTGGCAGAAAGTGAGGAAGAATTAATAGAACTGCAGAAAATAAATGATAATAGCAAGTCCAGAAAGTTCTACCTGTGAGTTTGACTGCAACCCACATTCCTTCTTGGCAAATATTGGGCTCTGTCATCTACTTGCTGCAACAGTACATTGTGGAGAGGTCCCCACAGATACTAACTTCACCTCAGCCTTCTCTAGGAATTAAATAGTACTTCCATTTACTTACTGAGAGCAAAAAATGAATGTCTGCACTGAGGCAGGGTTGTGCAAATCACTGGACTGTGGAAATTACTGTTAATAAGTGCCCATACAATGCGGCACAAGTTCACCCGGAGAGTTCCAGAACTTTTAATAGAAATGATGACAAATAGTAAGGAGGTCACACTCACATGTGTCACTGTACAGCAGCTGGGAGATAAAACTAAGGGAATTGTAACACAGGGTCCCTAGAAACACCACAGTTAGTACAAGACCACTTGTACTAGCCATTCAGCAGGAAGACACATATTAATGAATTCTTCCTCAGTGAAAGCCTAAATATGCACTGCTAACACTGAGAGAAGGGACAGAAACACATCTGAAATCCAAAGAAACAACTCAGCCACAAACAAAACTCAACACTGCAGACTAATTTTCCTATATTCTGAACCAACATTCATTTCTCACGCTTCTGTTGTTCCTCGTTCATTCCCAGCGTGCAATTCTATTTTTCGATCTCTAGTAGCAGTGGATAGATATGCAGACAGCCAAGCATTTCTCAGTAATATCTGCTTCATTTTTGGAAAGACTAGAGCACTCAAATCCGATGCTTATCCCATGTTAACAAACAAGGTCTGGTGCAGAGATCATACCCCACACAGGATGATTCCTGGCATTTAGATACTGCAGTAGAGTACGAAGGAGAAATACATGCACTGCCTCAGAACGTTTTAGAGAGATGGTATTTTTCCCACTTTCATTGCATACAGCAAATTGAAAATCTCAACTACTGTTGCGAGTTAAACTCTCACAGAATTTTGAGCTATTTGAAAACCCTCCATGCAATCATACCAGTGTTTTCTCTTAAAATTACCCAGTGTTTCAAAATATGGAAAAAACCCAGACCGAATCCCAACTCCATATTGTTTGCAAGACTGCGGATTGCAAACACTTTCTTCTGACAAACTCCAAATCTTCTGATTGCAAAGAACTCTGTCCCTTTTCTCTCCTGTTCCTTTCCATTAATTCTAGTTTCTGGCTTAGTTCTAAATAGATTAGGAAAGTCTGTTTAATTTTGAGCCATCTGTCTTTACAGCAAGACATACATGACCATGTCTTGCATTTTGAAGACTTTTCAATTCTGATGAAATTAAGCCCATACACACCAGGGAATTATTGTGACACCAGCTGCAAATCAAACAGTTGTGCCCCTATGTCACTTTGTAGAATTTCTGTAGTAACAGTTCTCATCCTGCATTTCATTCCTGGTGCCTGAGCATGAAGCCCTCCTGCAGATTTCCTTGCTGGCCAATTTAGCAGATCACTCATGTTATTTTCAGGATGACCATGTAATGTCATCAGAAATGTGCCCTTGTGGCCAAGAAAGCTAATGGCATCCTGGAGTGGATTAGAAGAAGGGTGGTTACCAGATCGAGAAGGTCCTCCTCCTCCTTTGATCTACCCTGGTGAGACCACATCTAGAATAGTGTGCCCAGTTCTGGGCCCCTCAGTTCCAGAAGGACACACAACTGCTTGAGAGAGCCCAGCACAGAGCCACAAAGATAATGAAGGGAGTGGAGCATCTCCCTGCTGAGGGAGCTGGGTCCCTTCAGCTTGGAAAAAGCCTTCAGTCTCTGAGGGGTGATTAATATCCATCGATATGGAAAGGGTAGGTGTCAGGAGGAAGGAGCCAGGCTCTGCTCAGTGTTATCCAGTGACAGGACAATGGGAAACGGGTGTCAGCTGAAACATAGGAGATTCCACACAAAGATGAGAAGAAACTTCATGGTGATGGTGGAAGAGCACTGGAAGGGGCTGCCAAGGGAGGTTGTGGAGTCTCCTTCTCTGAAGACATTTAAACCCCACCTGGACCTGTTCCTATGTGACTTGATCTAGGGGATCCTGTGCTGGCGGGGGGATTGGACCAGGTGATTTTTCGAGGGCTCTTCCAAACCCTAACATTCTGTGATTATGAGTTTTCAGTGCATTTTGCACATAATAACTGCCACAAACAGGAGTTAATGACTTAGTCCTGATTTGACATTTGAAAGCCAATGGCAAGCATTCAGGAGCTAAACCCCATAAAGTGTAATAAAGTTCGGGACAATTTTAGAAATACAGCTTAGTTTACTTTTATAACCTCTTGCAGGCTCTGTGGTCATTCTGAGAGTTTATGAAATATTAGCCAAAGCAAAACACATCGCTACTCATACGTGTTTGAGAAAAGTAATTTATCGGAAATACAGCAAAGGCCCTCTGGGAATAAGGAGGATGTAATCCTCTCAAAGGTCAGTAGAATTTGGAACTTAAAATTTAGATGCTTAGCCAATGTAAAATATACATTACAGCAACTTTTTTGTGGTGTGAGTGAACATGAATCATTCCTTTTGAATGAAGTTTTTTCAATTTATATCAACAAATAATTTACGCCACTGGCATCAAGCCCTCCCAAGTTTCACAATTGCTCATATTTAAATATAAGGATTCACTTTGGTAGTTGTAGTGGTTTGGAACCTTGGTCTCTTGGCTACAAACCCCTGCAAGCAACAATGCACGTAGCAGCACCTTTTCAGGTTGAGGCCTAGGCTAAAGACAGGCTTTACTGAAAAACACACCCATCACAGCAGTAAAATCTTGCATTACAGCTGAAAACGAGCATTTCTCAAACTGATGCTTTAGCCCAGCAGGAATAGAATACCTTTAGCCCAAAAGGAACAGAATCACTGGACACATCTTTATCAGTGGATTCATTCCACCAGTCTGATACTTCTCCTGTCCTACAGCACTGGAATTAAAATTGTCTGTGATGGCGGCTCACAGATACTAACTTTCTAGAAGAAATCTTCAAATGTCTTGGTAGCTTTTTGTTCTTTTTGATTCTGATTGTCTTCTATCATCCTGAATAGTTGTAAGGTTTTCCCTTTTGGTTTTAAAAAGTATTCAGAACACATTTGATCAGAATTTATCTTAATGCACATGCAAATCAGTAATAAAACGTCACACAGGCTTGAAAAAATGTTCTGAGCACTACAGTCAGTTAATTCTGTGTGATTCAGCTCCAGCTACAAACAAAAGAGATACTCTGATGGCACATTTCTTGCTAAAGTTAAGGCTTGCTGGTATTTTCACCTAGAATCATACCATTTTAGAATCATGGACTCATTAAGGTTGGAAGAAACCTCCAAGATCAAGTCCAACCACCAAGCCGATGCTAAGCAAACCTTACTTATCCAGCAGTATCACTAGCTTGGTTTTCCTAGTGGCATTATATCTCTGCAACAACTAAGGAACCACACTACCCTTTCAAACCTTGGTCATTTGGAATGAATTATACTTTGCAAGTAGTCATGAATTGCGGGAGGAACATGGGGCTTACTCCAGACTGATTCTGATGGCTTGTTAAAACCAATGGGTGACTGTGTCAAGTATTTTCTGCAATACTTGACAATAAGATGATCTATACCACTGGAAATGGCATCCCTGTATAAGCTTGGGAGCGTACTTCTCACCAAGTGGTACTTGCAGCTCTCAGTACAGCCAGTTGCTTAGTGTAAACTGTAGATAAGACCTTTCTGACCTCATCATACTGTTCTCAATAGGCACACTATGGCTGAAGAAGCTTTCATTTAGTTCACTTGTGAAGGAGAGGTTAGTGGAACTGACACCTGTAAAAATAAACTGAAAGTCGAGAGAACCAGGTGAAAACATGCATCAGCAAAACACACGATGACAAATGTGTTTTCTACTGCCACACTGCTTCATTCTCTGTACAGAACTACAGATTAACCGAGAGCTGGGACCTCTAACAAATCCTTTCATGATCATGATCATGATCATCCTTTCATTTGGTTTTGGACTTTCTACTGGAAGAGAGAGACTAGGAGAAAGTAGTATGGAAAGAACAATCAAACAGCAGAAAAACTGAAGCTTCAGTTAAGCAGAAAGTGCAGAGACTATTTCTACCCTGAATACGTTTCGAAGTGTTTGTACTAGTCAGTGGAAACTTCAGCCTCAAGTAGAGTATCTGCTGCTGAATAGAACTTAAAAGTCACAGCCCCTGATCCTAAGGACTGTTTAATCAAAAAATTAGCTCTCAGTAAGCAGATTCCAAGTGTTTTTATAGGCTAAATATAAAAGTGGGTTTGAGTCCAATACAACTATTCCCTACTGCATAAAGTTGGTATGTTATAGATGCTTCTGGAATGCCTGTTCTCATTGCAATCAGCAGCAACATCACCATGGATGTCAGTGGCATTACATTTAGAAGATAAAATTTTCCTTGCAAAATAGATACCTACTCCTCCACTGCTGCCTTGTAGGTACCCAGCTTAAATATTATTGTACTTACATCAACTGACAACTGCTTTCTTTTTACATCTGAGCTGTTGGGTGCTATAAGCAGCCTGCACCCATCTCGGATTTCACAGACCATGGAATAGAAGCATCTGAAAGCTAGGCCATGTATTTGTTGGCTTTGAGAGGTGCTGGGTCACTAGGAACTGGTAAGATGCAAACTCCTGCAAAATTGGAATGCTCTGTCCTAGTTAGGGAAGCACAGTTGATGCAAAAATCACTTGCCTGGTGTGTTGTGTAAAATCTCTGAATAAACCACAAGTGCCCTCACCCCTTCCCAGTTGCACCTCCAGTGGGAGTTGGCGTGAGAACATTACCAGCATTGATCTCAACTTAAAAGTGTTAAAGACAAGGGAAGAAATGGCTGGTTCATTTGAAGGTTAAAGTAATTTGCCCAGAAACAACTCTAAGCTTCAAAATCTTTCCAAACACCATAGTTCTGTCTTATTGAACAGAGCATTCTGAGAGCCTCTTCTCAAACTGGTATCTTTGAATGGAGAAAGATTTTTGTATCCTTTACATTTATAAAGTCACTAAACAGAGATGTTCCACGAATTTAATAAGGAATCAATTAGTTCTATTTTGTTAGCAGATAAGATGAATTAATTAAAGACCTCCAGGCTTTCAGAAATGCATCAATATTTTGCATAATCTCTCTAGATGTGTTTTAGCAAATGAGTAAATGAATGTTTATGGTTTCCTTTCCCCTGTACCTCACAACTAATGTGCTTGTCTGTAAAATACAACAGTAGGAAAGTATAATTATCCTTAACAGCAGTACATGGAGACACAGAGAAAAGCTAACTCTCTGCTCACTCTCTACTGCAGAAGAATCCGATTTCAGTCTTTTTGATCTACAAATCATCCAGACATAAACCATTTCCACACTGGGAACTACCCATTTCCCCAGAATTGCATTGATGGAGAGCACATGGCACCTGGAGCAGAACACAAATTCATACAGTTACTGACAGTAACTGAAAGCTTTGAGGCTAAGCATGAGGGGACTAAACTTGAGCCTCTGCAGAAGTCCACAAAAACTCAGCCTAAGGTTCTAGGAAGTTAGAGCAAGTAACCAGTCGGGGTCTCTCAGATCCCAAACTCGCAGCATGATTCTTAGAACAACCTTACTTACCAATAATTGTACAGAGAGCTTTAACAATTATCTGTCATCTGCATTTGGGGAGGTAAGAGTTGTGAAACTGTGCATTTGGAATCGTTGCTTAGTGCCATGGAAGAAGCTGGCATCAACCCAGGCCACTAAAAAGCATGATCCAGCAGGGAACACACTGGTGCTGGTATCTTTTTCTTTTAAAATGTTATTTCTTTATAACGGATGGCTTTTAAACATTACCACAACACATTAAAAAGCATCCTTCATATTTTTTAATATACTTAATACAAACTGTTGCAGTAGCATCTTGGGACATCCGATCTTACAGAGCTTTTAAGAACAATTTGTTTGGTTTAATGAGATAATGAGATCTCCGCTGAGGAATAAGCTGAGGAGCTCCTAATGTCCCATTTTACTAAATGGTCTTTCTTTTTTTTTATTACTACAGGAATAAACAAATCAAATTTTTATTTCTTTTGGCAAGCTTTTAACATCTCTCCTTTATTCATTATGTTTTTCTTGATCCCTTCCTAGCTCTCTATCCCCTATGGTGCAAGAAAAAACATTCCTGTTCCAGAGCTGTGCTGTATCAGACACTTTATAATTCAGACTACTAGCAATTGAATTCAGTGGACAAACTCTACTGCAGTGCCATGTAAAAATCAAGAGTTAGGGGGTTTGCACAGCACTGACAGAACAATTCTGCAAAGAAATAGCTGACATATACTGACATAAATGGCATATATATCATGAATATAGATGAATCTGCCTAACTCCTGGGCAACACCACGGCTTCAGGTTCTTCTCCCAGACCACTAGCAACAGGACGAGAAGGCAGGGCCTGAAGCTGCATGAGGGGAAGATTAGGTTGGATGTTAGGAAGCCCTTCCTTATGGCAAGGGTGATCAGACCCTCAAATGGACTGCCCAGAGCAGTGGTGAAGTCCCCATCCCTGGAGATGTTGAAGGACAGGCTGGCTGTGGCCCTTAGTGTCCTGGTCTGGCTGATGTGGTGATGTTAGGTCATGGGCTGGGCTTGATAATTCAGAGGTCTCTTCCAGCCTCAGTGATTCAGTGTGATACTAAATTCATAGGGGAGCTAAAAATGCTCTTTGAGGCTGCTCTGATGCAGAAAGCCCAAATGATGTGAGGAAAGGTTTAAGTGCAGGTATTATTACTGCAAACTTAAATATATTCATAGAAATAAAAGTCAAATGGGATTTGCCAGAGGTATTTTAGGCATAGGTCACTGAGTAAAGCCCGTTAAAACAAACAGTATCTAGAATCTGTCTATCAAAATAGATCCTTTGCTATTTTTCATTCTCAATTATCAGCAATTTCCAATACTTAAATGTTCTTCTCGTAGAATCAGTCTCCTATTACCTAGAAAAAGCTAAACTGCATCTTACTCTGCAATTTCCTCTGCTGAGATCAGAATATGATTTTCAGACATAGTCTGAAATGCACATTCTGATGGGATTTCAGCAGAGGATTTAATAGAAAAAATTATGGATGACAGATCCCTCCAGCTTTCTCTTTATTGTCAGTTTAGCAACAAGAATCAATTCAGGATTGTTTCCTATGACTCAATCAATGGTTGTCACTTTTTATTTGCCTTGAGAAAGCTTCATATCATGAGCTTTTAGTACAAACCTTTCCCTACTTACAATTTGAATGTAAAAAAGCTTGTGCAATGTTTTTATGCAGATGTGGTTATAGACCCAGTGCAGCAGTGATCAAACACTAAGAAACACTACATTTTTTTTTCCTTTGGGAATAAGTGACTCCAAGATGAGTCAATCAGATCCTTCTGCAGAGTTTCTGTGATTCTTCCATTAAGCAGACAAATTTTAGTGTTTGACAGCACAAATCATATGTGGGACTATGATACTAAACATTGCTCAGGATTACTGCCCATGTGGCTCACAAAAGTTGAAACACTACAAAACTCCGTTGTGAGAAGACCTTAGTGTTCCCAAGAGTTACTTGAAAGCATCCAATTTAGTGTTTTAGGACATCCTAATTAAACTCCCTTCATCCATTAATTTTGCATGAAGAAGAGGAGATTCAGGTGGTGCCCTCTTCCTTTGTACAACTCCCTGAAGGGAGGTTGTAGTCAGGTGGGGGTCGAGCTCTTGTAGGCAAACTATCGCCAGGACGACAGTGCAGGGCCTGAAGCTGCACCAGGGAAAGGTTAGGTTGGATGTAGGAAGCCCTTCCTCACGGCAAGGGTGATCAGACCCTTGAATGGACTGCCCAGAGAAGTGGTGGAGTCCCCCTCCCTAGAGATGTTGAAAGACAGACTGGCAGTGGCCCTTAATACTCTGGTCTGGCTGATGTGGTGATGCTAGGACATGGGCTGGGCTGGATGAGCTCAGAGGGTTTTTCCAGCCTCAATAATCCAGAGATTCTGTAACTCTGTGTCTATATACATACAGTTCTTGGGACAATTTCTACTGTTTAGCTGAAACATACTACTGTACTTCTACTGTGGAATATGACATCTTAAGCCCAAATAGTCCTGCAGCATTTACAAATGATCAGAAACCATTGTCGAGTAGGAACATTCACTGTAGTTCATGTGGCACAAATTTAGCTCCGTCAGTAACGGCATTGAATTTCTCTCACACAGATGTTTTATATTGTTTGATATGGAAAAATACATCTAAGATTATAGCTTACATTTTTAGCAAGATATTTGTGAAAACTCCTGAATGTAATGTCAGAACACTCTTGGCAGGGAGCAGTGCATCTGGCTGTACTTAGTGTGAGCTAATACCTCTTTAGCCGAAGAATGTAAAACCAGGTTGAATTAGAATACTATGCCTTTTCTCAAAAAGACACCACTTCCTAAAAGATTCATAATCAAACAATTCAGAACTTGCAAGATTTTATGTTTATATTTATGGACAACCCTTCAATAATCTATGCAAAGAACAACACAATTTGTTAAATTGTTTTACCTGACCCTGACGGATGGCAGCATTAGCATCTGATAGCACCAACTGGCTGATACCAATAAATCCCATATGAATTCTGGTCACTCTCAAAGGAACGGCAGCACTAAAAGCCTCAAAAAGGGATTAGGCAAAAGAGCTGACCCAAAGAACTGAAGATTCAACAATTAATTGAAATCTGCATATTTGGTTCTAAGTGCAGCCCCTTTGAATTTGCCCAACTTTATCCCACAGCTAACAACAGTCTGAAGAGCTTAAGAGGCCATGGAGAAAAATATTTCACTCTCAAAACAATGTCATGCAAAGCCATTTGCTGGCAAAGCCATTCCCAAATCAATCATTCCAAATTAGTTTTTAAAGAATGAAGAATATTGTAGGGGAGTTTAGCTTTCTGAAATATCTAGAAAACTCTGCAATAATTCCAAATAATGGATTATTCTGAGAACACCATCTGACCAGGGATAGTAGGCAGGCATTTTTGTTTCTAACTTTCTCCCTATGACATCCTGACATCCTTCTCTCCTTTCCTGTTCCCCCTTTTTTTTTTCTTTTTCTCTTTTTCTCTTTTTCTTTTTCTTTTTCTTTTTCTTTTTCTTTTTCTTTTTCTTTTTCTTTTTCTTTTTCTTTTTCTTTTTCTTTTTCTTTTTCTCTCTTTTCCTTTTTCTTTTTCTTTTTCTTTTTCTTTTTCTTTTTCTTTTTCTTTTTCTCTTTCTTTTTCTTTTTCTTTTTCTTTTTCTTTTTCTTTTTCTTTTTTTTCTTTTTCTTTTTCTTTTTCTTTTTCTTTTTCTTTTTCTTTTTCTTTTTCTTTTTCTTTTTCTTTTTCTTTTTCTTTTTCTCTTTCTCTTTCTTTTTCTTTTTCTTTTTCTTTTTCTTTTTCTTTTTCTTTTTCTTTTTCTTTTTCTTTTTTCTTTTTTTCTTCCCCACTGTATCAAATTTTAGGGAAAAATAACCTTAATTTGGGGGACGAAAGAGAATTTGTGCATTTTACAATGAAGGCCATTTGAGAAAGCAGCTGGCAAACATGGCGTATAGAACTTTGCAATAGGGAATGGACATTACACTCCCCTATGAGGCTTTACACCTGAAAAATGTAACCAATGTGGTCTAAGAAGCTTGCTGGAACCACGATTTTGGAAACCTGCAGTGAGCAGACCTTTTCCCAACATTTTCCGTCTTACACTTTGAAAAGCTGAGAATCACATGCAACACAAATGTTTTTCAGCTTTGTTGGTCTAGTTAGGAAATTTTGACTTCTAAAGTAAATCTTTAGCTTAGATTTTACGTTTTGCAATCCTATTAATATCGTACAAATTAATACTGTACCTAGTGGTAGTTATCAAAGACACCTCTAAAGCAGGTTTTTATAGGAAGGAGTTCTTATATTTTCTTCACCACCATAATCACAGAATAATTCTGGTTGGAAAGGACCTCCTAGATCATTGAGTCAAACCATCCCCACACCAACAAAAAATAATAAATACATAAGAGATTGAAAAACACAAAATAACCCCCTCCATCCCGCCACTCTAGCNGCAGTGAGCAGACCTTTTCCCAACATTTTCCGTCTTACACTTTGAAAAGCTGAGAATCACATGCAACACAAATGTTTTTCAGCTTTGTTGGTCTAGTTAGGAAATTCTGACTTCTAAAGTAAATCTTTAGCTTAGATTTTACGTTTTGCAATCCTATTAATATCGTACAAATTAATACTGTACCTAGTGGTAGTTATCAAAGACACCTCTAAAGCAGGTTTTTATAGGAAGGAGTTCTTATATTTTCTTCACCACCATAATCACAGAATAATTCTGGTTGGAAAGGACCTCCTAGATCATTGAGTCCAACCATCCCCACACCAACAAAAAAGCTAAATACATAAGAGATTGAAAAACACAAAATAACCCCCTCCATCCCGCCACTCTAGCAGGTCGTGAAGCACCATGGCTGCATGGTTCTTAAACACCTCTAGGGATGGGGAATAATGAATAATAAAATATTGCTGACAATTATGCAGAAAAGGTCTCCTGCTTTATGTGATCAACACAGACCAAAAATGACGTGCCTTGCTTAATGTTCCCCACAGTTTTCAAGAGTGCTATTTCAGACCTGAGGAAAATGCAGGAGACAAAATATGATTTAGTCAATAAATGTTATTTAATGCATAGAATTTTTCTAATTGCACAAATAAAGCAGAATCTGGTCATGCTAATTTCCTTAGCAATATAGGTTATTTTAAAACATATGCAGGCAGTTCTAAAGCCCCCTTAATGCATAAACTAATGTGAGCTTTAATTATGAGACACAAGGGAAATACAGGAGAACTGGAAAGAGGCAGAAGATATTTTAGTAGTTTCATCTCCTACGCAGAGTGAAACAAAGGGCTCAAAGTACAGGATTTCACCAGGAGAATCACCAGCTAAAGGCAACTGAACAATACAACTACAGCTGGGTCTCTTCCTACACACACACACAGATTTACTGTAACTGTAATTCAAAGATAAATTCTATAAATAGATAAAAATAGAAAAAAGACCAGCTATTTTCTTCTCTATGCAGTGTCTCTAAATACAGATCCTTGATGTTTCCCAAGCCTTGAGGGGTTTGCTCTGTTTTTAAATCCTTGCTTATTAAAGAAGTGTTTTGTTTCAGACTTTTTACACAGATGTGCAAAATTACACTGTAAGATAAAATATATTTTCTAGTTCTTGTGTTCTATAAGCAGGCAAATACCTTCAATACAATTACAGGGACAATCACTAAATCCAGATAAGCTAGCTCCACATACTATTGATTATCATACTTCACTCCAACTGCAATCTTAGTGGTGATCTGAAATTATTTCAAATAATACAGATGATAGTAAAAGAACCTCACAGATTTGAGAAGCATGTTCAACCATTTGAAATGCTGCATGCCAACAGTCTGTGTGGTCAGCATGAACCATGCACATTTCTGACCATCGTTACTATCTGCACAGCAACTGGTGACTGGCTTTCAGAGTGTCCAGCATATGAATCACAAACCATCCTTTTTCCTATATTTAAACTATGTGGCTTAAAGAGACATGAAAAAAATACGATTTTCTTCATTTATATTGAAGGAAGTCCCTTGGAGAAAGCAGCTATTAATTTTATAATTTTATTTTAATTTCTATCGTTTGATGGGGTTTCTGAAGTGAGAAATTCTATAGAGATTGTCATCTCAGGAACAAAAGAGAAGAATGAGGAAGGAAAGTGTCTTTTAACAGCACAACTCAAGCACTGGGCTTCTTTTAAATTACAATTCACAATGTCCTCAGATAATAGAAATCCCAGAGAAGAAACAAAAGCCTAATGATGCTTACGAATCTGTGCTAAATTAAGGCTATTGTCAATCTAAGAGTACTTGTGCTTTTAAAGATCTCATCGTTAAACTTCAGTTGATTAATTATGGATGTTATTTTATTGAAACTCTTTCCATTCCATCATTAAAATGATTTCCCTGATGGATATTCAAACAATGGGAGATAGGGCATGAAGAATTGCAGTTGAAAGTGCAAGAATCTGTAACACTGAGGAAGTTTACGTCACTGAATTGGCTTTATCCATAGTACATCAACTTACAACAGTATTTGTACAATGGCATTCTGCCCCAGAAAGATGTGAAAAGAAAAGACGAAGGCTGTACACATTGTAAAGATGGATTTTAAGCTTGTTTATCTTTTGGAAGGGCTGTAACTTCATCTCTTCCAATCATAGTTGTGTAGTCTAACACAGTGTAACCCTTAGTGCCATATAAACAAAGGACAATTAAAGAATATACGTAATCATCAGCCAGCAGTTATCATTTCAGCAGTTACCAGGAAACCATCGGACAGAAACGCAGGAAAGAAGGCATGCAAAAATTATATTTCCCTTCCCCTAATTAGATCCTATCAGAGCCTTGTCTCTTTCTCCAGAGCATAATCAAGTAACATTAGCAGAAGTGCAATCCTGTTCAACAGAACTGTGGGATTTCTTTGCAATTCACAACATAGACAGTGTACGTCTACTAGGTCTGTTGTGAACCCACTTGATTTTGTTGTGCCTGACTTCAGAGCCAGTCAGGAGCCTCAGGTTACCTGGGGCTGAATCTGAGCACGGGGAGAAGCATGCCGGTGTTGCATTCCCTTCTCTCCAGGTTTTGTGAGTGAACAACAATCCGAGAAACTCAACCACATGCTCAAAGGGGAAAAGAAGCCACATGCTAAACCATATAGGGTGTGTTGAGATCAGTGTGTTCAAATACCATTCATAAAGCTGGTTTCCTCTTGACTTCTTAAATATTGTTGTCAACCAAGAAGCACTGAATGCTTCCTCAAGGACACAGAGGTTTGGGAGACACAATCGAAACCTTTGTGCCTATGAATCATTCTGCTGCTATATTCTGCTTGTTACCCTAATGGTCCGTCTTAAATCTGGACATTTCGGCGTGTTTTTCCAAAGTCAGCAAGCATTCCTATGAACTTGAGCGATTTAAGGTTATTTCCTTTGTTGGTGATTCAAGTGACTGGAGGACAAATGTTTAGTTCTCACTGAAGTCCAAACTAAACATGCAATCAGAAGCACAGATGCAGGGTCAAAACAGTGCGGCTAAGCATTGGTGGAAATTTGAGGCAAATACTGGGCTTAAAGTATGTAAACCTGAGGCTGTATTTATGACAAAGTGCTTCTCCTGGAGGAAATGTATTGAAGATTACAAAATGTTCTGTGTCTGCACCACGAGCATAGTTCTCATACCACAAAGGATGGGAAGAGCCGCTCTTGGAGCACACAAGGAACGGCTTAGAGGCCAAACCACAAAATGCAAGTCCATAATCCTTAGGAGAGCAGAATAAAATGCATAGGACCATACTAGCTCATTTCCTGTACTCTACACTTACCTTTTTCTTTGGTTTAATTGACATCAGCAAGCCCATACCTCAGCATCTGTCAGGAAAACCAGCTTTGGCCTCTCAAGTTTATAAGGGAGATGACTTTCCATTGCCATCCTACCAAAGACTAATTGCTGTGAAAACACTGAATTTGAGGCATTTAGTAGTTTGTTCCATGAGCTACAAGGTGGATGGACCATCATTCTTGTTCCATTTCCAGGGCCTCCTACCTGCTGTAGGTATACCTTGGGAGGCAGGGGTGTGGCTGAACAGCATCTCAGGCTGTTGGGGATGCATCCTCCCATTTATTTTCCCCCTTTATACAGAATAATGAGCAAATATAATCAATTCAGAGTAGACATTATAGTTGCGGCGCCAACACTCTCATGAATAAGGGCAGCTGGGTTATGTCACAGCTTGGCTTTTTGCAGGTATAGAGGAGCTCATCAGGTCTGAATGCAGAATAACAGCTCTGCCTCACTTTGCAGCACAAAAGCAACTCAACAGCTTTTCTCTTTTTGGAGACAGATCTCTCTTGTTTCTATAGAAAATGGAGATCTCTCAGTTCTGGATAATCACTCTCATACCTCAAGTGAACTGATAGAACATTGCACTTTTTTTGGTGTAGTGTTTCATTACAGCCCTGAAATTGAACTAATGTGGCTAATACGAACCTGCAGGGAGGACCTGTATTTTTATTACTATTCTGTGGCTGTGTGGCTAAGCCAACTCAACAGATTGCAGCCTGCTCATAGTGTAAGCTTGAAAAGGGCTGATGTAGCACTGGATCTTGAAGGTTTTCAGCAGCAATTTCTGCAGAATGCCAAGCGGCACAAAAATGCAGTGTAATTCAGAGCACTCCTTTGATAGTAGGAGGAATAATTAATGCAAGCAGTTATTATGGCAGAACATAGCCAACCTCATTTGCATCAACACTGCTCTGCCAAACTCTTTACACTTGTGATAAACGGTAATTTTCAGGCCATTTTGGAGTCCCTTTGCGTAAGCAGTGTGAAGGGCAGAAGAATAAATAAAAAATGAGAAAGCCCAAAATATAAATTCATGTTAATGTGAGGAGTTGGACTTTTTTAGGTCCATTAAATTTCATATTGAGCATGTAAACACCAAAAGAACTCCTGGAAATGTCACTGTGCTTAGATTACTGTGCAAACCTGTCTCTCAAACTACTTCATGCTGAAGCTACTGAAGATTTGTCAGCAACAGCATGATAAGTATTTCATCAACTTTCACTTTTCTTGGAACTGTGTGATCAAAGCCAGTTAAATCATTGATCCTGCTTTCCTAAGAAAACATGAGAGACATCTTCTGGCAGAACATTCAAAAATACTGCTGGTTTGCTTTTTCTTTTGCTGGCTAATAGAAGAGCAGACACAGAAGATCAGTAGAGTCCTATTAGATTCAGCAGAATGTCTCTTTTTTGTTTGGTTTTTTTTTACTATGTCCCTAATATGTAAGAGGTTCAAAATACAGTTACTATGCTAAAGCCTTCCTTGGGTTTGTTTGTGTTTTTATTCTCCTTAGACAGACCGGCTGTCCTCCTTTCTCTGCACTGATCAAATGCAAACTCA